>WIPJ01000907.1:181830-218032 GCA_018155075.1 Cassiopea andromeda
ATATATATATATATATATATATATATATATATATATATATATATATATATATATATATATATATATATATATATATATATACATATACACTGGGAGGTACTGGGAGGTCTTGTTAGAGACCGTACGAAGATTAGCATAAGTAACCTTTAATTTGTCTAGATTGTGCATTTATTAACATTCATAGCTCTCCAAGAGACCGTACGAAGGAAATTTACAAATCTCCGCATTTCCACTATTGCAGGTAAACTTCGAGTCATGGCGGCAAAAAAGGACGGAGTTTCTACCAAACTTTGAAACATCGCTTATTTTATGCATAGTCCTACAGCATAACATTGCACAAGGCACATGAAAAGACACCTTAATTATTGCCGAAACAAAGTCTCACGAAAAATGCAATTTGCACAAGTTTGAAATTTTTCATTGAAAAGAAATTTTAGGAGAGTAAATGTTAGATATATTTCAGAGTGTTTATGACGTCATCTGAACAGCCTAATTGCAGTGGTGGCCTAAAACAAGAAACAAGTATTCCTCAATATTTAAACTAGGATCTTACACTGATTCAAATGAAGTACTGCAGTTAAAACATCAATGTCGAAGGTCAAGAATTTCTTTTTCAGTTTCAAATAAGCCGTGTCTTGCCTGCAGGATTAAGCCCAAACAAAGAAAGCCAACAGTGTCTGAACTTTACGCCAAGTCGTATTACAGAAAGTCAATGGTTTCTTTGTGGACTAATCAAATGTGGTACGAAATCTGGTCGAGTTAGATACAGGTTTCTTTGATATACTGTATACTTGTCCATGAAACCTGTCCCAGTAACGCGATATTTCTAGCTACAGATTTCTTGCTATGCAAAGATTTTATAAGGAAGTGTTAGTAAAAAGATCTGTTCCATGAGATTTGTCAAATTAAATGATAATCCAAGCTTCTACTGTTAATAACAGACACTTTACATTCTGGACCTTACAGTAGGTTTTGAAAGAAATGTACAAAATAACAACGATCGTAAGGCTGCTAAATACAGTTTATGGATTAAGGACCTCTCTCCTTCTTATAGTGAAGTGGTGTTTGTCAATCTCTCTATGGGTGCTATTGAGGTTATGAGTTCTTCCTGCATTCCTTATTCATTCCTACTACATGATTTACATGTCGATAAGATTATTCAAAAGCGAATCATAACGAAAGCCATGAACATTTCTGTTAGATCCAGCCACTATATCTTCTGTTGTCAAACAAGCCGTGGACTAAGGGACGTGTTATAACGAATCTACAACAGGAGGGCGGAGGACATGTGGCTTTATCCAAAAAGGTGTACATAGCCCCTATAAAAATGGATAGAAAACTCCATGATCCATTGTGAAATGGCAAAAGTTTTTCGTGGCCCATGTCAAAACTCCATGGTTTGCTTTTCAGCGTGCTGATAGCATTTAGTTATCTAGATGTTCTATTTTGTACGTATGTTTTCATCATAGCATTAAAATTGTTGCCATAAATATCTTGAACCATTATTTATACTAATTCACCCTGACCTATTGTTAGCCTTGTCCACAAGTTGCTCAGCAACTTAAGACTTCTTAGCAACTTTCAGCTTGTTGAGCAACTTTCAGTGCATCGGGCAACTTTTAAGTTTTGGTGTCTCGATAGTCACAGTCATGCTCCTGCTAAGAGTGAAACAATTAACAAGTGTAGAGTATAGCTTGTGTCGAGGATATATTTGTCCAATCTTGTAGTTTTACTATAAGGTAGCACGTGTGTCTATGAAAAAGTGTCTCTAAGAAAAAAGAGGCTATGATAAAGCAACAGTTAAGAACCTTTTAAGAAACACAGGTAGACTGAGCTTCAAATGCTAAATGAAAACATTGGGCTTGTAAGAAAGGTTTTTGATCAAACTAGAAAGTATAGAACACCATCCATTAAATGCTTCACAAAATCTCAACATTTTATGTCTTGCATCACAGTTGCCTAATCTAGGTTGTTTTGTCAATAAAAATTTCAAAAATTCATGAAGCAGTTAAGAAAAATCTGAGATTTGATGTGGCGAAATGTAAAGATAAATCTAAGCTGAAGAAAGAAAATTTATTGCTTTTGACAAAATGTTCATTTGCTACAAAACTTATCGATTAGCTAATCATTCGGTGAATATGGACGTGGTTGATATTTAGATTGGCAACTTTCGAAATTTCGAGCAACTTGTGGACAGGGCTGCCTATTGTAACTAAATTTGTATCTATAAGAAACGAACTCTGTTGTAGTTTGTGGTCACACTACCACTTTTTGCTTTTATGAAGATACTCTCAGGAGCAAGGTAATTATCACTATTTTCAATTTCAGCACCACTGTCATCATCTCCCTCTTGACTACCACCATCGTTATTGACTGTTGCACGAATCACATCATCCTCTGTGATGCTTGCTATCATCCCCAAAATTGCTATCATTTTCGTTTTCTGAAAGACAATCTCCCATTGCTGATGTTGGTTTTTTCTCTAGCTTCATCTCCTGTTTTATGCACTGAAATAAGTGTTGTTACAAAATGTCCTTGAATGAAATTTCCCTTTGCTGGCTTTTAAAGTACAAAAGTACAAATTAAACAGAGAACATTACTTTTATGCATTCTAGGAAAAACGGAGACACCCACGGAAAATTCAGCCAGTTGTGAAGGTTCATCTTCAGATTCTGCCTGTTTATAACAATTTGAACTTTTCTTTTCAGTCCATGAAAGCATCATGTTATTCTAAAAATTTTGGCTAGATTTCCGCAAAACATTTTTCTGGCCAATTAAGATATGCAAACATTTTTTGCGGCCCATTGAGAAGCAGTGAAAATGTTTTGTGGCTCCTACCAATATCCTCTGCCCTATCTGTTGTGACACGTCCCGAATGTTAACAGCTTTTTAAAAGCTCACGTGAACCAAAGGTGAAACTGGTTTAAAATTTAAACGCATGCGTTTTTCACTGCATTATCGATATCAAACATCACAAATCGAATGCTTAGCGAAAATAACACAATAATACTCGTTGTTTATAGGAACATATCCATTCTGAAATCCATTGCAACGTAACTATATCGATAACAGGAACTGTCCGGCTTACGTACGCATGTGTTGATACAAAAGCTATCCAAGGTTCATCTTACGTTTGTGCTTACACAGTATTAGCCTAAGTTCAACCTAGGTTGAGCCCACCTCTGAAGATGGGTCAGATCTTGCCAAGGTTGGACCTAGGTTCACGCGACAAAATTCAACCTGGGTTGAACCTGGGTTGAATTTAACCTAGGTTGAATTTGGTCTAGCTTGCATCATGTAAGCAGGGATTTATACTGCAATATCTTTAAGCTTTTAATCATCTCTTTTAAGCAAATTACAGGCCATCAACAAAAGGTCAGTCCTAGGCCATGCCAGGTGTGCGATTAGAGAAAGAAGAAGAGAATGATAATTATGATGATAATCATCATGATGATCATAAAGTCACGACTATAGCTAGATGATGTTGTGGTCACGTCCTCTCAGTGCCTGGTGGTCACATATGCTTACATTCTACTCAATTATGTAGTAGAGAGGGCCATTACAAGTGAGGTTGAGAGGGCAAGGACCTCCAACGTGACTAGAACCTTAGCATTCAACCGTTCACTTAGCAGTGTGCTTCACGGCTACCTAACTAGATGGCACTCTCTGAGCTCACTGAAGGTAAATCAATCTGGTTTAAGTACTGTTTAAGTACTGCGACCCAGCGGTCGCAGGAAATTACTGTTGGTTTACTTTATGAGGTCTCCAGACCTTGGAGCATTGAGTGTTATGAGGCCCCTTGAACCTTGGGGCACTGGGACAATTTGCCCCCCCCCCTGCCCTCCCCTCTCTACGACCCTGATTACTAACGCTGGGATTCATTACTGAATTTCCAACTGCCATATCCCTGGCCTTATAAGAAAAGTATTTAGATGTTATTAACAATTATATTTGAGTAGTTTTTAATTTGCCTACACTGAGAGATGTCTTATCTTCTTGTAGCCTAGCAATGTTTTGTTCAGTATTTTATCTCAAACTATTTCTCTCCACCCGCCTTCACAGCGCTCAAGTACTGCGCTGTACAATAACATTCCGCAGTTCAATCTGCTTCCTCATTTATTATTGACTTCAAGGAGTATTGCAAATATTCATTGTTTTAATCTGCTGGATCAAAAAGGAAACGTCCTTTCAATTGCTCAAATATTTGTCTTGCTACTTTTCCTACTTTGCCTGTCATGCTCTTTCCCGTAACTTTCCGCTATTAACGAGAATTCCGCTTTCACTTATTTTGCAATAGAAGTTCCGAGAAGAAAAAGTCTCAAATTTTGACAGATTTTGTGCCTGGGTTGACTATAGCCCCTCTGCCTCGCAGCAATCGCCCCCATTGTTGCTTCGCTACCTAAGCTAACACTTCCATCTTTGCTTGTACAATTAATCTAATGGATTGTAGCAATCTTGGCGTAACTCGCTTAGGTTTGGAAACATGGTTGTGTAAAAATATGTCATTACAGCATAATTGCACACTTGCGTACTAAAAGCTTAGGACACTCTAACAAGCCTTTCATAATCATCAAACTATAGCTTAAAGTGCTTAAAGTATGGTTCTTCTGTGAGCCTTCAAATAAGTTGAAACTACAATCGTGCAAAACAACTTACAAGTTCCCATGCAATTTCCTGTTAAAATGCTTGAGGTGTGCTGTCATCTTTAGAGACGGACTCTCAGAAATTATGAATGTTTAATATTCGCTATGTCATCAATAGTTGGTCTTGCACTGGGTCGCGCTTTCAATTAAAACACTGTATTTCAATGCTTAATCTATACTCAATGGACGGCCTATATATCATATTTCCCTGAGTAAAGAGTTGATGAATTCTGAGCAGAAGTACTCAATTAGGAATATCTCTCAAAAAATAAACTCAAATTTTACATAAGCAAGTTTCACTCACGTTTTTCTCCCATTTTCTCTTGGCTATGTAGACTTTTCGTGCAATGTCCAGCACTGCCCGTCCGAAACTGCTAACATTTTCGAAGATTTCCGGGTATAAGCAGTCACTTACGAAGTCCACTGTTACATCGTCAACGAAGCATGCCTTATTTGAGTATTCATCAAAACAAAAGAAACTCAACATCAGGTCATTAAAGTGCTTTTATTCATAATTAGCTTCGTGGATGTATTTAAGAAAGAGAATACCTCCCATTGTTTTGTACACTGGCGAACATTCCTCTGTTGAAAAGACGTTTTGTTGAAGTTAACTGTTGTTGTTCCCTTTCAATCATAGCAACAGTAGACCTTCCTATTTCCTGTTTTTAATGCTAGTCCAGCATTAAACTGTGGTTTGTCGTTAAGTCTGGTTCTCATACAACGCAGAGCCGTCTTTGAATAGCATTTCATGACTTTTTATGTGTTTTTCATCTCTAGGAGTCAAAACTGCAAATGCTATTCAAAATAGCTGCCAAATCTCATTCAAGAAACAAGAGTCTGACTTTAAGAGGGGCTGAGTTCAAGCTGGGGTATTGTAATTTCAAATTGGATTGTAACTTAGTAATATGAATTTAAGACTACTGATATCAATGCCGGCATGTCGTTGAAGGGAAAGTGTAATAGCTGGTCTGGCTCTATTCCCAGCTTTCGAAAAATCTCCAACAAAGCAGATAGTCAAAGGAAAGATATTTCCTACAATCTTGTATGAAGTGTTGTGAGGGCTGGCCTCTCTTGATGAGCAATAGTGATTTGATATTAATTGTCAGCGGGTTTCCAAGGCCATAATTGTTTAATGTTTTTGAGTAGGTTGAGATAGTTTCAATACAATCAAAAGCCGAATACTGTTATTTTCTGAGGTCTATCCTGCACAATGGACACTACGTATTGCGTTGTTTTAATGACGGGTGGGAGGGAGCGCTAATTTGCAACTGATTTTTATGCAGATAAAAATGCGAGTAATTAAATACGGGGAAGAAAGTGAGCTAATGTCAAACTTCATAGAAAATGTGCACAAGAGCTGACTTCAACGCAGACCGTTTTATATGATAGCCATAGTCGAACCCAATGCTTGTTTTACTCTGTAGTCGCTGCTTTGCATCATATTTCTTGCACTTGGATCTTCAAAGGCCATATGATTGTCTATTTCTCAAATATTTGCTTTGCACTTCAAAAAGTAGTTGTAAATAGGGAGGGTATATATACTCCGTTTATCTCGTCCACTGTATATATATATATATATATATATATATATATATATATATATATATATATAATCTATCTGTTACTTAATCCAACAGCAGAAAAAATACATAGAAAATATAAAGAACATTACATCTGGTTCCGGGTCCATCCATATAGTGCGGAATCTTCAGTGAACTGATATATAATATTAACATAACAAACAAGTATATGAATAGGAGCAAAATGCCAGACTCAACTATGATTACATTATTTTTGCTGAAAAGTTCGTTATTATGTCCCCAGGGGAAACTTTGTCTCCTCTGATTTAGGACATATGCAAGCATTCCTGTTAGCAACTATCAGTGGCGTGGCCGGAGCTATAAAAGTGGTGGGGGGCAAAAGCTATCATTTTTGGCCACAACTTCTGTGGGAGGGTAGTAATGAACCTTCTCTTTGCTGCTACTTCTCCCCCACATGTTTTCTCGTTGATTTTAAAGAAATCTGTAACACCATCTTGGCAAAAAGTGGAGGGCATTTGCCCCCATACCCCCGTGGCCACACCACTGGTCAACATAGAGAACAACACTATGAACATGCTGTAGAGCCGGGATCGTCACCCTCCTTCTCCGACTACCACCCACTCAGGCCCCAGTGCTTGCAGAAGAAATAATGTGCTTTTTGAGAAACTGCTGATGCTTGCTTTGTATTTTGCAATCCTTTGAGTCTGTCAATTTCTGTTTTCCATAGCAGCCTCCAAACTGAACTTCACTTTGTAAAATAGAACTCTGTCAAAAAAAGCTATATATTGTCGGGCAAATGCCTGAGATGTTGTCAAAACATCTTTTGCCAAATATTATCTTGGCATCACTTGGCAACTGACATCCACTGCCCACTTCCACCAACAGCTGGATTTCTAAAAACTATCGTTCTTTTTTTTCCATTGTCATGCAGAGCAGGAACATTCTATGTTTTGCAGGTTTTGCAAGGTAGTGAAAGAGTCTTCAGTGCATTCTGTGTAGCACATATCCGGCGTGAGATTTGACATCAAAAAGGACAGGTCGGCGAAGCTTTAGCCATTCTAGTTTTTAGTCTACAACATTGAATGAATCTAGCTCGAGGGATCAGCTTTTCCTTCTCCATGCAAATTTTAGTAATGAAGCAAGTTGTATTCTGTTTTGAAAATGGGGCATTTTCCGACGTTCTAGAGGGTGTGGCACTAACAAACTTTTCTAAATGCAAGCCCCTAGACCCCCATTTTTTCTCACACTTCTCCCATGACCTACTAACATGACATGGTTTGCTTCATCATACTAGAGTCCAAATGCGTCTTGCAAACCACACAAATATAATAAATTTTGACCACTGTTCAGTAAAAATTTCATTAAGGACATTCTTAATAAGGGGCTCTTACAGTGATCAAAATTTTTAAAAAAATCTTACACGCCACCCAAAAGAACATTACGTCCCTACTCTGGCCCCGCCAAGAGTGGGGAATTTTGCCCTGACCCCCAAAGAGGTTAGTGACCCCTGCTGTAGAGCGACGACAATACAAAAAGAAGTGAGAAGAAGTTTAAGGAAGAAAATGCAGTTGCAAGCAATTTAGACGCTTGGTTGCTTTAAATATTTTGCAGTTGCCAGAAGTATACATTTTTTAGAAGTATCTGAAATTATTCGTATCGAAATAGTGCAATGTTGAGTAAATATATTGCATATGAGAGAGGTTTATGGCTTCCAAAAGAGGCAGACACACGGTTATCTTTCTAGATGAACAACGCATCGTGAATAATATAATCATGCTAAGCAGCAGAAAGGGGATCGCCACCTTCTACACTTTCGATTAACAGGCACATTGACTTAGTCTTGTCTCAACTTTTCCCAGTAATCGTGTCTAAAATTCGAAATTATATCGTGGAGCTTCTCCATGAGAGACAGTTCAAATATCCATTGAAGAATAAATTCTTGGTTTGCATGAGGGCCAAATAGTCATTCTAGCACTGAATGCAAATATATGCAAATATATGCAAATATATGTGTAGACTTAAAGTAGCACAAACAATTATTGAGTGCATTGAATCTCGGATTTGTTCTCTTTAATATTGCTGTTGTTGTTTTTGTTGGTTAGCTAATAGAGGAAATATAATAAGTATAATAATCGTCATCCTATCGGGTGAAGGGCCTTGCTCGTGGCTTGATTCTTTGGCTTGACACGTGATCAGGTTAAGCTTCATGCAGATTTTGAGGTTTCCATCCAGATCGTAGGTGATTGTAACTGTTAAGAGTCTTTGATTGATTTTACTAGAAAATAAAAAGTTCTAGTGAAATCACTCGTCAACTTTTAGGTGTGAGGTCGATTCCTCACGATGGCAAGTAGCAGCCACTAGAGTCTGTACAGCCATTGCTACACCTTGATGTCTATCGTATACGACGGAGAATGCGTTCCAAATTTAGATTAAATAGCTTTTTGGTGTTGACGTCTCGCATACCATAGAAGGGAAGTCATTGTCCCTTATAAGCTCTCTTTTGTATAAGTGCTCTATTGAGCGCTTCATGCGAGAACCATCTTAAATAAGTGCCCCGCTTGTTTATGCATGGATATACGGCTTGCCTCAACTCATAATATAAGTATAATCAGCTAGGACTAAGTTCTACAGCTTGAGAACAAGAAAACGTGGCAATCGAGTTCTAAGCATAAAAAAGACAGTTATGTCTCAGTTCCACTTACAACACCGAGCACATATGAAACTGATAAAAGAAAACGATCAAAATTGAGAGAAGTATGCCTGCACAGGCCATTCGGTATTACGTCCATCATTGGGTACAAGGCAGGGTCGTTATAGAAAGCTATAACGTGCTACATGTTACGAAATTCACACTGAATCACCCGTTTCAGGACAGAAATGTTTGCCATACCGGTACCGCAGTTTTACACTAAAACTTTGAATTAAAGCTTTCGGAATTTGTAGAGAGTTTAACTGAAGAATTAAGTTTCATTTGAGGGTTCTAATATTTTCATTTTCTAGTGAAATCAATCAAAGACTCTTAACAGTTACAATAAATTCATTCTCTAATTCTTCTGTCACTACAACCAATGAGACCTATTTTGCTCCAGATAGTTATCATGAAATGCCCTCAAGCTAGTAGTTTGCCAAAAAATATTCCAGCTTGCTTTTCAACGCTATGACATTAAACTCGCCTTTGTACCCTGTGTTCAGTGTTGGAATTTTTGATACTAAAATTAAATTTATAAACTGTTTCTTCATAAGATGCTTAATTCTTTGCTGAGTTTTAGCATTTTAAATTGTTTAAAGCAACTTTTCAGCATTTTAAATTAAAAATTTTTTACTGATCACGAGGTTAGGATAATTTTAAGTACCGAAGGTGCAACTTACCCTCAACGTTAGGAGAAATAGAGTGCGCATTAGGTCACGTGATGCGTGGCAACAGGAGATCCAGATAGAGTGGCAAAAGTGAACAACGCGTGAATCTTCTTACAATTGAAACCTCTGAGAAAACGTCGTAGCAACGCTGTTGGCATATATGTTTGTTCGAACTGCACCTTTGCGCTATATTTACCTTTCGAAAAGCTTAGAAATAATTGAAAGAGATGTGCATTGTGTAGCAATTCCAACATTTTAAACGCACGTAATAGCATTGTAATAATCCCAAAACCTTGCTCTGCAATCGAAAATGCGAACCAAACACTATACTTCACAAGTAAGTAAAAGTACACACAAGAATATTTTACAACATCTTCGTTTCGCAATTGATTTTATGGTGTAAGCCTACCATACAATGTAAGGCAGAGGGTGTATTGTTTTGTAGGTATGGTCCTAAAGTTTTTCATGCCCTAGATATTGGCTCGGCAGTACTCTCAGGTGTCAAACAAACGGCCCCCCGCTTATTAATTTTTCGAATTTTTCAAACCCCTCAGACCTAATTAGGACCTCCCGTTTATTAATTTAAAGGAAACTGACTTTTTTACGAACCCCTCTTTTCATTTCCTTTTTTTGCTGGTACTATTTACGCCTGATTTTCATGGAACAATGGAGATAATATGCATATATTAGCTTGTGATAACCTATTTTTACGCTTTCCATCATTTTCTAACCATTTAAGTTCATTTCCCAAATTCCAAACCCCCCGTTTATTTTGATCCCTCTTTTATTAACTTTAAGAATTTTTCCAACGCTTCTGTTTACTAGGACCCTCTGCTTATTTGGCACTTGAGAGTACATTAACAGGATGGATTTCATTATAATTTGGCCAATACTTACAAAGTATTAGGACAGAGCTTTACAAATATATGCTTCTCTTAGGTTTTTAATGAAGCACAATTCATCAGTTAGTGAAAAAACTGAATAGGTGCAAAATATGTTGAAAATTTTATGGTTGCTTCAAATATCGCTTTAACTGGGTTAGAACCATTTTTTAATTCAAAACATGTATTTGTGAAATGTACCACTATGGATATTTCTAAATATATTAAAGCAGTACCTAAAAGGACGTGTTAAAATAGTGAACCTCTTTCCCCATGAGCTCCCATAGATCCCTGCATCATTTAAAAAACAGCTCGCTAGCTATTGTTGGCAGGCAATACATATAAAGCCACTACACTCTGTATGATTTTTTATACAGCTACAGTGACACCACAGACCACATCTTGAACATCGAATTTAGAGCTTGATATTACGGTGAAAATCCCTAACCTCATTGGATGAAGCATCTTCGTGCAAAATAGCAGAGGTAGATTTCTGCTCAAAGCCAGAACGGCTACTGTCTTGGCGGAATTCATCCATGTATCCTAATCTTTCATGTATGTGTTTGTGTTGTCTAGCGTCAAGACCATTTTTACTGTCAAATGCCTTACCCCGTGCTACTGACGAAAGAACTAGAGAGCACAGAAGTCAATTCATTGTCTGTAATGTAACTGCCTTATATTAGTCTAATTTCTCATCTCTGCGCATGCTCCAATCCACTGACCACGGCTGGTGATAATGGCTACTTTGCCACTCTATATCCGCCATTATGGAAACGCATCGTTGCCTCACTGAAAGCCAATACAAAGGGTACGCACTCTAGTTTTCATAGTTCTATGAACTTACTTTGAAAATCAAAGAAGCTTCTTCAATTCTTTATTGATGTTTCACTTTATTAAATAACAAAGCCAAGTGGAACAGAATGACAACTATTCTACCAATAATGAACAAACTAATATGAAAGCAGCAGTGCAGCTAAAATAGACAAAAATTTTAAGCTTTAAGTATGTAAAAGAACAATGCCAAGCTCAAGCGTCGAAAGATTGAACCTTGCATTAGTATTAAATCATTTTTAAATTTTAACGATATTGAGCATCAATATTCTTATAAATCGGTAAAGAATATTAGGTATTCCTGTAATAAAATCTACGCATAGAATACCATGTTTTTGCCGGCTGTTTTCCAACAGTTTGGCATATGTTATTTACTAAGCTTTAGCATCATTCCAAGTGTACATGGAGCTTTATTTCCCATTACTGTGCATGCGCAAAGAAGAATCTTGCTAAGAAAGCCGTTGGCGAAGTTTTGATACTGGGATGGTGAAAAAGTTAAGAAATTTTTAATACTTGGACCGACAAAATTGATCTCAAAAATGCATGTGTTCAGTGACACATAAGAGAGAGGCAGAGGGGAGCAAGCGTCCCTACTACCAATTATTTGGAAGAGCAAGGGGAAGAAGTCTCCTTCTTTAAACAGCAATAACTTGCTTTTTAAACGCTGACATGTCACAACGGAGATGAAATAAGCTACAAATAAGCAATATCTGTTTGCAAAATACAATCATTTATGTGATTGTGAGATACATAGCCCTCGTTATTCCAAAAAGTACCTCAGAAGGCCTCAATTTCTTGGCTAGACTCTCTTACTTATGGTAGTTGGTGTCATTTTGCTCTTGCAGGCGCCTTTTACCCTACTATCACAGCTGCTATCTTCCAGCGTTCCCTGCATGTATTTGCAAAATCATTATAGTTTGGGAGGAAGATCTCCTCTTGAAGTGAGACTCAGATCTGCTGAGAAGGGAAAAGGTGGGGATGGCAAATTGCTCCAGGGCCTCATAGTCAAAGGGGCCCCTTAACACCCAATGCTTCGAAGTCTAGGGGGCTTCATAAAACAGAGCCAGCAGCAATTTGCCAAAGTCATCGTCTAGACCCTGAAATTATCTCTTCGCTCAGTTCGCAGGGAGCCTCACCTTTCTCCTTGCCATGGGATCTCCATAATGTTTGTTATCCCGTTATCTATAAGCCCGAGTTACTCAATAATTTAGCTGATGACGAAACGTGCTGATGACGACACGTGCTGATGACGAAACGTGCTGATGACGAGACGTGCTGATGACGAGACTTGTCGTGAAACGTTCTCAAGTATGTGTCTAAAGTGGAAGTATCTTGCTAAAACGGTAGAATGTATATGTCTCAAAAAGGTAGTATGGATATGTGTTAATTTCTGGCATGTCGAATTAAAGATCTGGAAAATATGTGCAATGTTTTCATCGTGGCGTTTCTTCTAAGTTGATAATACAGCTGTCGTTCCCAAGAAATGTGTGGATCTCTATAAATTGTTTGCTCACCCTGGTGCGACAATCAATTTTGCTCAGATTTAACAATAGAAGTCCATCACATTTGGATCAAATAGAGTAATCTTGTTATTTTCAATGTTCAGTTTCCTCCAATCTTTCACGACCAGCTTTCTCGATTTTCTTGAAATCCCAGAAGCGTAGTGACCAGAGAGTTCAAACCCATGACAAAATGGTGCCAGTTCCTAAGAAAGAATTATTTTCAACCTCTTTAATTGATAGCTATCCGATCTTCTAAATCATTTTGCGAACTAAACTTCAAATGTTGTGTGCAGTACAAATGCATTTCCAAATTGCCAATGAAGCTGTTCAGAAACTGCATGAAATAATATTTATTCGAAAGAATCAGTCAATGCAAACCTCACAAAATGCGATGAAGTTGAGTTTGAAAGATAGAGGATATTTTTTAACAGTGACAGAAGCTCTGGCTCTGGGGTCTGGGGAATTAGGAGCAAATTCCAGCCATGCACTTGCCACATCACTTGATCTTTGTTGACTTTTCTACAGTGAAAGTCGAGAGCTTTGAGGCTTAAAATCCATGTAAACAACAGACCTTATCAGGTCTGAACTTGTAAGGACGTGAATTCAAGGAGACAAAGCTCGATTCTTCTTTAATCTTTGCTAAGATTTATCTGTTGACCTTTGTCAACCTTTTCTCTGTCATTTGCAAACAATACTGTCTAAACATTCACTTGATTCAGGCTTTCAAATCAGCTGACTTGAATTTCCGAATTAGCAATAATTGCTAAATAAAGCAAGATATCCTTACACTTAGAAACTTACGACTGCTTTTGATTGATACTTAGTCCTAAGCTGTTAGGCCAACGGGTTAATAAGTACCTGCTAAACGCTCGATTTAAACACTGAGTGGATATTTCCATCTCTGGGTGTACGACTTTAAAACTAAGCGAGAAGTAGCATGACTCCAACCGTAATACAAGCAAGTTTTTTTTGCTGGCAGCTTAGACTTTTATAAATGTTCTGCTGATATTTGCTCAACTTGCAAACGATTCTAAATCTTTAGCCCAGTGGCGGGTTTTCAACAAAATCAAGGGAGCAGAGATGCTAACTTTGACGAATATTTTAGAAGAATCCAAGTACTTGTCGAGTCCATGTGTTCTCATAGGGAAAAAGCTTACAAAAAAGTGAATCTCAGCCAGATAAGTGGTTTTCCTATTAAGTAAATGCGTATTTTGCTCTTGGCTTACTACCTTTGCTGAGAATTTGCCGGCTTGATGGCAGCTGTGGGGCACTTTGCCCTTTGCCCCCTAAACATTCACTATTGTTACGGCCTAATTGACGTCAGACTGTTTCATTGACATGCTATCTTATTTGGCTTAATATGAGCTAGAATATTTTTGACATTTTACAAGGGACATTTTACATTTGAAAATCTTGGCTTTATGGATATTTTACAGAAATTAGTAGATTCATTTCTTTCGCAAGTTTGAGCATTTCAATGCAAAATACTCTCGGTCTAGCAGCAAGCATTAAAAATTTTTAAGAATCCAGAAAATATTCATTCCTACCCCCAGCAGCCACCTCTTCGCGTGATGTCCCTGACAATACATTGAAACGAAGCCTTACATCTTGTACCTCCATTTCCCTTATGTGCATGCTGTAACACTACTTCTTTTGCAAGCATCAACAATAACCAAAGCACTGCCTAAATTGCAAGCATGAATATCTTCCTCAAGCAAGAATTTTTACAAAAACTGTTTGGGCCTTCCTCAAAGCTGGCAAGAACTTAAAAATCCTTTTCTCTAGCTCTGTGGAACCATTCCGTTTTCTGGACTCTGAAATTTGTTTCGCTTACAAATCAATTCAATTCAATTCGTTATGAATAATAGGAAATTTAAGTACCACAACAAACAAATACAAACAATAGAAGATAGGTTTTACTAAAAACAGAAAACAGAAGGTACATCATCAAAAACAGAATGAAGCTTTGTTCAGATTACATACAACTCCAGAAATGCTTGTTAAATTTTGCTAGTGTTGAAATGGCGCTCGGAAAATACTGAGGGATAGGGCGTTGGCAACTGCATATGTATTGTTGTTTGATTTATCGCTGTCAAGAGCGAGTTGAGGTGGCCATTACGATCATATCTTTAGTTAGAACGAGTTAAACTGTGCATGCACAGCGTCCTCGATGCGGAGAAGAGGCGAGCTAGAACCCAGCTAATCAAAGGTAGGCTCGAGAATGAAATTTTACTCCTAGCGAGGCGCTTCTTCAAGTGGAGCCTGTAAATGAGTTTGTCATTGTAGCAGGGAAAGATAAAACAACAAGACTGTTTTATACGACATGCACTGCTGGAATGAGGGAGAAAGCGGTAACTACAGCCCATGTATCCAAGGAAACGCTACTTATATGGCAATCTGCTGACCAACTGCACATGAGCCTGCAAGCCAGCAGTATAGAGCTTTGCTTGGCATGTTAAATGGCCAAAACAGAAATATGCTAAACTATTTTTGAACACTCAGGTTTTGGACGTAAATATTGTACTAGCATTGAAAATCGTCATTGCAAGTGGAAATCTAGAGCAGTGAGAGCAAATATCATGTTACAGCATAAATTTCTCAAACTTCTTAAAAAGTGCATTGAAACATTGTGAGTTATAAGAGATTAATATAGTATGAATGCACGATTACGAATTGGATACACAAGTTTCAATATACATCCATTCCAAGCATTCATGGTTTGTAAACAAATGTTAGAATAAACACTTGTTCTAGTCCGCTTTAAAGGGCCATATTTTCCCCTATGAATTCTATATCTGCAGTCACGTGATTGTTGCTATGACAATGTCAAATTTACTGTCACGACCCATCATGGTAGTGAATAATGTCTGAAAGTTTCATTTTGGTAGCTGCAATAAATATGGAGATAGAGCACTCTCTAACTACTTATGTGAATTTCCAAGTGAGAGCCTTGCCTTAGAGCAGTCGAGATGAAAATGCAAACAGCTACATATTACGTTAACTTTTATCTGGAATGCAGCCAGATAGGGATCCTAGCACATTAATACCTATTTGCAAAGTAAAAAGCCTTCTCTGTTGCAGTAAGGTGCTGCATCACACGCTACCAGAAAGGGAAGCCAATCTTGAGAGCATTCAAAAATGAAAGCTAGAGATGATAAGTTGTATTGAACATAATGTAAACTTGGAAGATGAAACAACATATAAAATGAGAAAAAGAAAGGTAGAAATAGCATATAACCACCCCTCTTTAAGAATCGAGCGTAGCAAATGTGCTCGAAGCAATCCCAAATTATAAGCTAACCAAGATTCCGATCTGAAACTGGAAAAAGTCATTTGTCTTTCACGGGCCTCAGGCTATTAAAAAACTGAACGATGAAACGAATATCGAAACTTTATATTGAAACCGTATGCAAACTTCTATTTCATTTTTATTTACGCTATAGGAATATTATTGCTGAAAAAGTTCAGCCGGTATAAATATGATTATTTTGATGTTGTTCATATTTCTTTATATTGTTAGTATTGGCTGCAGTTTCCAAGTGAACAGTTCCAGAATGTAAACACAAAGTCTATGTCTTCTAAGGACACAGTGGTTTCAAATGGAACCATTCTTGCTTCATCTCGTGTAGACAGAGTTTTGTTATTTCGATGACTTAAAACATTATAGTTTTACAACAAAACAATATTATATGTAATTATGGCATCCAAAATCTTTGCAGTAAAGAAAGCTAAATGGAGCCATGTCTGTGCTTACAGAAATTCATCTAAGCATCACTAAACGAATCTGAACATCTGCCTGCAAATTTCCACACCAAATGCATTAGCAATTGCACACATTGGCTGTTTTCTTCTTCGCAGCAACGCTTATTAAAAATGTTGCAAGTACTCCATGCAGTAGCATGATCTTTAAGCTAAAAGCCAAATGGACGGAACAGAATTATACTCTGTGTTATAAGAAAGAAGGTACTAAGAATGTTAAGGATCAAAAATAGTTAAACTTTAATAAGTTAAGAATAAAACAAGAATTAGGCTTCATGAAAACCAAAAGCTTTTGCGTACCTAAGGTGAAGAACTGCTTATTCTTAATTGCCAAAAGTGAGCCATACACCTTTGGCACTAGCGAATATATGAACCATACACTTTTGGCACTAGAGAGTATATTAAGAATAATAACAGGCCCAAAAGCAACAAAGCTTAAGACTATTGAGGCTGTGAGGAAGCTCAGGGACTTTTACAAAGATGATGCAGTACTGTCTACATAGCATCATATTTATGAGCTATTCAGAGCAATATCAAATAAAATCAATTTTATCAACAGATTTTGCAAAGTGTTCTTTCCGCCATGCTCTGATCAGTTTCTGTTACCTGGCTGCCGCATTTTCTGCTGCGTCGTTTGCCTCATGATAAAATATGCATTATCCTCCGTAGCAGTTCCAACCCCTCAACCAGATCACTAAGCATTTTTTCCGCCTAAACAGATCAGTGAAGATTTTTCCTAACTGTGAAGGAGATTAAATAGTAGTTCAAGTGAAGACAAAAATTTATCGCTTAGCAAAGATTGAATTGCCACCTAGTGAAGATCAAATTTCTGCCTATTGAAGATTGAATTTTCTCCCTAATGGAGATTGGATTTCCCCCCTAGCGGAGATTGAATTTTCCTCCAAGTGGATATTGAATTTTCCGGATAGTAGAAAATGAATTTTCCGCCTAGCAGAAATTGAATTTTCCGCCTAGCGGACATTGAGCTTGTCGCCTAGCGGAGATTGAGTTTTCTTCCTAATGGAGATGGAATTTTCCACCTAGTGGAGATTGAATTTTCCACCTAGTGAAGATTAATTTTCCACCTTGTGGAAATTGAGTTTTCTGCCTAGTGGAAATTGAATTTTCTGTCTAGTGGATATTGAATTTTCCGCTTAGTGAAGATTGAAGTTTTCCGCCTGAGTGAGATTGCATATTCCACCTTTTCCACCTAGTGAAATTGAATTTTCCGCCTAGTGGAGATGGAATTTTCCTCCCAGTAAAGATTAATTTTCCACCTTGTGGAAATTGAGTTTTCTGCCTAGTGGATATTGAATTTTCCGCTTAGTGAAGATTAAAGTTTTCCGCCTGAGTGAGATTGCATTTTCCACCTAGTGAAATTGAATTTTCCGCCTATTGGAGATGGAATTTTCCTCCCAGTAAAGATTAATTTTCCACCTTGTGGAAATTGAGTTTTCTGCCTAGTGGAAATTGAATTTTCTGTCTAGTGGATATTGAATTTTCCGCTTAGTGAAGATTGAAGTTTTCCACCTGGTTGAGATTGCATTTTCTACCTAGTGGAGATTGATTTTCACAGAGCGAAAGGTAGAAAGAAGTCGTACTTTTCACCACTTGACATTTCTCCGCTGAATTAAAGATAAATGAAATAATTTGTTTTCATAAAAAGCACCCCAAGAATAGGATAGAGCAGGACCTTCTATTATGTGTTCACTCTGGCTACGTTTGTAGTGCATATTTGCAGCCAAAAACAACTTTTTAAAAACAAGTTTAAACGCGATGGCATACAGCAAAATCGGAATTTCATTACCCAAGATGCCTACTGTGTCAAAACCCCTAGATCCCAGATTCGGTAAAAGTCAATTTTGCAATGAATAAACAGTATTGAAAATTTCAATATACAACTTCGGTGATGCAAGACTGGCAATAATACCATAATTGTTAGAACCGTGGTTGCTTCGGTCCTATTCTGATAGGCTTTCTTGAGTTTACCTTCTAAGGTTATTGGAAATCGTGCGGTACTCTTTTGGCTAGAGCATCCTCTGGACAACATATCCAACTAGACAAAAGTGGAATCACTGGTACTTTGTTTTAAATTTATTGGAAGGTGCGAATTGCATATTCAATATTCTTGTAAAACAATTTTGTTACGCACTATAAACACAGCTAAAGTCTTCTTCTTTGAGTACTGTGTCAAAGAACGTTGTCACCAATTTGTTCACAGTTCATTTCAATTCATTTCAATTCATTTCAAATATTTTGGGAAGGTGGCCCTTCAGCAATGCTGGTTTTCATGGAACCATCCATGACATAGATTGCAACATAAACGTACAATGTCTAAAATCAAATAAAGTGAACCTAGAACGGTGTGGGGAATCAATTCTCAGGAACCTCAAACCTTCCCGTGACACTGAATATTCGCTATGCCGTTCGCCGTTTGTTTTGATTTAGGCCCACAGTGAGTAGTCAGTACAAAATAGGCCAGTATAACCTTTCAAATTCTTCTACCCAGCATAATGTGCTGCACAATCCATGTACTAATTCCTACTAAGGTCGTACAACGATGCTCTATTTATATGTTTTTTCATGAATGTTCTAGAGTATTACACATATTCTAAAAATGGTAATTATGTCACTAGTATGTTCTGGATTACTAATGATGATGTAATGTTTTTAAAGATAGACTATTACGAAACAAATTTACTAGAATGTTCTTCGCCACAAACGGTCCTAAAACCATTAATCAAATATAATACTTTCTAAAATATTAAAAACGCCCATAGTAATGAAATGGATATTAGCGATAGCAAAATACTGCTTCAAAAAAAGAAGAATCAAGGCTTAAAATAAATATATACTATAAACATTTTTTTAAAATAGTCAGGAATGATGCCAGCTTTCCCTCAGTAGAGAGGCCATTCCAACTCTTAACACCTCTAAAAGAGAAATATTTCTGCCCAGTTCTCGAGCTTTTCTTTGGTCGTGTCAAATCAGTTAGTGTGTTAGCTGGGATACCCTGGTGAACAGATTACACATATATTGAGAGGCTAATTCATTGAGAGATTTATAAACCATGATATTAGTCTCACTAGTGATTAACTAATCTATGGTCTTCCAGCCAAGTTCTTTTAATAAGCGGATGGCAAGGCATGTCAAAGCTACTACCAGTTACAATTCTGGCAGCACGGTTCTACAACTGTTGCAACTGATTTATCTCAGTGACATTAGAACACCCCCAGACTAAAACACACTCCTTGTGAAGCTCTTCTTAAAAGTTCTAATGTGTTTTACGGCATCATTTAAAAGCTCATTCATTTTACGAGCTGCACAATGGGTTTTTGGCCGGTTTACTCTCCATTGGGGTTCTACGGTATGTTTACTCATCATTTTGACTACAAGTTGTATTTTAGGCCGGAAGTAGTATTTATATAGATACATGGATCAAAAGTTTTCAATTGGTGGGTCCATAGGAAATTATTTTATAGATTTGGTCCCCCACGTAACTTAGCTCTAAGGTAATGGTATCGGAGATAGAAGTAAAATTTGCCCCCTTACGTTCAAGGACAGTAATACTAAATGAATTTTTGTCGTTATATTTAGTAGTTATATCGTTATTGTGAACTATGTAGAGTTTTTATACTCACACAGAGTCTCTTGTGCCTTCCCATAGCATCACCTGATAATAGTTGTCATAAACTGATGATGGCATTTATCAAAATTAATTAATAATGACATTAAGGCTAGCTGAAACCATTGCGCTGTTTCAGCTTACACTGAAATGGTTTCTTTATTGAGCAAGCCATAAAGAAGCTTGGCATTTCTTACTTTTCTTCATCATAGGTCATATTTCATGAGATTAAGGGGCCAAACTTCAAAAATCGTTTCGCCAGTTAATGACTTGGAAGCCAAACGATTCCACATGTCAAACCCATTTGATTTAAAAAGCTTATAAAGAGGTCTTTCAGAAGTACCTAGGTTTGCTGTATGGACTCTTTTTTCAAGACAATTTGGGATTGAATTAGATTTTTTCCAAGCAAACTTTTGACAGAATTTTGCTCTTAAGACCTCAAAAGAAATACAAACACTAGAAAAGTCATGTTCTATGGTAGAGTAAATGTTAGTCATATGATTGTGGGTCGCAGAACAAGTGCATATCCTTAGCATACTCAAAAACTGCGTCTTCTTAGTTTCTTAGAAAAACATATGGCGGTCATAATTTCGATGAATTACCATTACTCCAAATTGCCATATCTTTTGAATGAATTAAGATGTCCACCTGAATTTTTTGCAAAATACGGGGGATTTTATCTACTTTCAGAAGCTGATATTGACTTTTCATTTGAAAGACTTCGTTTTTCGCCAATGGGGATCCAGTAGCCCACTGTGAGTTGGTTTGTGAATTGTGCTCTCCTTCTTCATTTGGGGACATGCCTACAATGTCCCCTGTAACTGCAGCGTTTTCTAGTCTACTTTTCTTCAATATACACTTGATGCCTAGTGTACTCTTCGCATCAGATTTTCATGATGCTTCCAATATATTTGAATTAAGTTTCTTGTTTCAGCATGTTGCCATTCAGACTTGCTTATATTTTTGGGCCAACTAAAGTAAGGAGCAATAAAGCTTTCACACTCTTACATGGAATTCAACACAACTTGACTCTTGTCACAATTTTCAGCAGGAAAATTCTTATTTTGGAATGGACCCCCAAATGACCCATCTTGAAAGAAAACGATCAATGAAAACTTTGGGCATCAAAGGGTTAGGAGAACCAGTCACTGTCCTCCAGATTTGTTTAGCTGATGATGCAATCGTATCAAGCATAACCTAAAGGCCTGATTCAGGGGTCTGTCCAATCAGACAATTCCCTCTTGGGGTTTTCTTCCTATACAATATTCAAACAAAGAAGAAGTAAAATTGATTGAAGATTGATTTTGCCATTTTCTATTTCTCTTATTGTGCTTTGATTCTTTTAAAAATAGCTCTAAAACAGTTGCAAATCATAAAGGAAATGAACACGATGAAAAACATTACAGGAAAAAATACTAGAATCAAAACTTCCATCCAGTTGAAAGTGACACTTATTCTGCTATCTGCATGTTCAGGAAGCACGTTGCTTACGTAACTATACGCAAAGAACAAGTTTATACTGCAGAAAACTACCAAGATGGCAGATGAACAAGTTTCTACAAAATTTACTAGGTCATTTTTGTATGGTAAGTAAAGAAGGTGTTGCATTAAAAACAGAAGACATGCTATAAGTATGCAGTATAAACGAGTAACAGGACTGTTTACGAATGTAAACAAAAGAATGATAAAAAGCCTTCTCAATATCATAACTCCTTGCCAGATTCCTGGTTGATGTATTACTGATGTTTGATTACCTTGCTCTTTGAATGGTTTTTCAAGCCTCCTGAGTATTTCTTTTATGGATGCCGTGTTCACATCGCCATAAATTGCCTCTGAATTTATATTTTCAATTTGTAATATCCTTCCACCTGTGTTCTGCTCATATGTTCGCCAATTAGTCACTAAATGTCTTGAGCAATTTCCAATGATTTCCCAAAAGATGAAGCAAAACGGAAATACCAGACTGAAGATGAAGCCATAGTATGAAAGAGCAAAATAATGCATTTTATATATTCCAAGGACTAATGCAAAAGGAAAAGGCACAGCCCAGAATAAAATAAAAATGAATGCTAATAATTGAAACCAGTTAAAACATTCAATTGTTCCATCCATATAAAGTACGTAGTGACTGTCAATCGGAGCACAATTAACGAAATTGATAACAGTGTTTGTGACAGTAGAGTATGCAAGCAGTGATATTTGTATTGTGGCCACTCGAAGTCGGATACTGAATGAAGAACTTGCTTTATGCAGACTCGCTCCATTTCTTGCTAAGCATCTATTTTTAATTGCAGCATACATAGCATCGATTACGTTCAACACAGAAGCAACGGCAATCACATACACAGCCATTGAACGTATGAGAATGCTTTTGGAGACAGGCGTAAGGTCTTGTATTGGACAAAGTGACAACATCGACTTTGATCCAATCGAAAAAGTAAAAAAGCTATTTGATACCTCTTTGATAAAACCAAATGCTTCTGTTAAGACAGTATTATCATGATCACGTATGATGAAAATCATCTGATAAAAATAAAATGCAATGTTTGTGATATCACTGAAAACGTCACTCTTAGGCCTTGAATCCTCTAAAGTACTGCTTTGGAGACTTTTACTTGCTGTTGTACTCTTAACGGAATCATGTCTGCTTCTTACACTTTCCCCTTTCCCTTCATTGACAATATTATCGTTAGATTCTCCCTGTTGTTCAGAGCACATTTCTTCCCTTGCATTACCATCCACTTTCTGGGCTCTTTCGCTACTTTCTGCCCTAGAGCAATTGTCTACGTCTTCTTTGATGCAAATTTCATCTTCTTGCAGTGGCTTATCATTTTCTTCTATTCTTGTTTCAGAAGAATGTTCATCGTCTTTCCATCCATCTCTAGCAACACTGTTTTCAGCCTCCCTTTCCCCACATAACCGTTGACCCTTCATAAATCCACTGAATTTATCAATGTACATAAAGAACAAAATATAAATAATTCCCAAAGGAAAGTAAATGAACCAGAACCAATTGTCTTTACAGTTGTCATATTTAACACAATTCGCGTTCAGCAGGTTTTCTGTTGTCCCTCTGATGCATGAACCACAAAGAGTGCCTTGGCGCAATGGACTACAAGAATTATATGAACGACAGTCGTGACCTTGACAGCAGTATCCATAGGGACAAGAAATGAATTTGACTTCTTTTTTGTCTTCCGTCAAATATCCATAGTAATTTGATCTTGCTTTGATTCCTCCTTTCTCACAAACTCCACCATACCGGCACCTCATGCAAGACACCATCCTCTCATGTTTTGATAAAATTTTCCTGCCCTTTGAAACTACTCTCAAGCTGCCTGACTCCAAACTGTATTCATCTCTAGGACAAGATCGACACCCCATTGACATTCTATCAGTTGAGACGCCTGATTCTCGTACAAGACCGTGTCCAGTAACATTATGACCAATAGGACAGAGCACTTGAAAATATCCCTGTATGGAGATACCCCACTCTTCCAACTTTGGACTTCCGGGATGCCATATCGCTGAGTTCGATCGGAAGGATTTACCTGGGTGCCAAGTAGTGTTTTCTAAGTAAAAGCCAGCAGTTACATAAACAATGTCACCTAATAGTGGCCTCATAGCATCCTCAAATGTACCACGAAAAATGGTATTGATTGCAGAAAACTTTCCACGTGAGAATATAGCCCCTCCAAATCCAGAGCACGTGTTTCCGGTAAATGTGCTGTTCAAAACCCTGACATGAGTTCTAGCTTCGACAAAAATTGCACCTCCAAAAGCTTGGATCGATGATTCTTCATTACCTGCAGAATTATTGTCAAATGTGGTGTTCCTTATATCCAATTCTACACCTTCTGCATAAATGGCGCCAAAAAATGCGTCGGCGTAGTTGTTTTCAAATATTGAGTCACTTAGACGAATGTATGGGCCTGGTTTATCGTCATCGATTGTTCCATCAAATAATTTTATGATGTGAAGAGACGAAGCGAATCCAGCATCGTTATTCGAGAAAACAAGATTCTTGAAAGTGATTATTGAGTCATCATGCTCTACTTTTGAAGAAAAGCTTAAAAGAATGCTCTGCCCTTTGTTCTCCATGAATTCGCATTGTTTTATCTGCAAAATTACTTGTTTTCTGTACATTGAAATTGCCACCGCTTCATGCACTCTGCGAAAAGAGCACAGAGCTATACGGATAATTGCACTACCTCGTATAGTTAATGAAATTGCGTGATATGGCACTGGTGTATCATATTTGCCTATAACGACGGTGTTCCTCATGTCAAGTTTCACAAGCGATGCATTGTTTGAATACACAGTATAATGCACATCTTCAGCACGTGTCGCTGCGATGACCACTTCACAAACATCATCATCCTTCAAGCTAAATATATAAACAGCAGTACATAGTGTTCTCAAGAGGCAATTTTCCAGCTTCAACGAGCATCCTCTCAGAATAATAAACCCGTACGATGAAGGTTTGCATGTTTTGCTGGCACTGTCGTTTACCATGCTTTGGGTAATTTCAAAATTTCGAAATGATACATTTATCGGTTTTGAGATGTGACCTGCGACAAATGCAAATCTGTTTCCTGGAAGTGACAACTTGCATTTTCTGCGCAGGCAAACGAAGTGCAAAGATTTTGCAATTACGATAGGCAATTTCTCCCCCAAATTTATCAACTGTATTTCAGTAGGATCCTCATCTGTGAAGTATTTACTTTTCATGATTTCAATTGTATCATTTTCCTTGCTCTCTGAGATGGTATGTGATAAAGATCTACATGGCTGCATTACGTTGGTGCAGTTATTGGTAAGGTCATGCCCATAAAAGGAAATATACCTCACATCACCTGCAAAAGAAAGAATGTTGATTGACAGCTATACTATGTATAGAAAACAAACCGTTTCAAATCTTTGAAAATATTTTTTGATTTTTCTAGTAAGAATGTGCGAACTTTCAATATCATCCAGTACTTCTCTAAAGCTAAATTAGAAATATGTTTTACTGTATATATAGAAGAGAAGACAATAGGAGACTTGACGTCCACGTGCTACCAACTACTTTTAACATATAGCTGCTAGAAGCCAAAATGCTACGTGAACAGTTTCACGTACTGTTCATGTAGTATTTTGGCTTCTAGCTTGTTCAATGTGGACTTCAAATTTGTAATGAACAGTATTTCATAGCTAAACAATCCCTTTTCCTTCAACACTCGAAAGGTGGCCGAGAACTGCCATTCAAAAACTTCAGTATTTGTATGATTTTTCAGAATAATTTCTTCACTTCATTGGAAACCTTTGAATGAAATCGTATTGATTTCGAAAAGAGATCTAGTGAAGAATTCATTGCACAAAAGTTTCGACCCAAAATAAGAGAAAGAAACTCCCAACAAAAGTGAATTCGTTTGAAATTTTTTCTGAAAATTTGCTACCGTCCTAGAATTTCCACAGTAAACCATAATGCATTGCAAGAGAATTCGTGCCATATGAGCATGATGGGAACACAGAATTATCAAAAATGATAGAATAAACCACAAGAGTAAAAACTCTCAGGCTCTAAATAAACGTCCCCCCATAAGGGAAATTTTCAAGAAACTTTTCAAATGAATTTTGTAGGGGTTTTTTTCTCTTACTTTGGGTCGAAACTTTTTATGTAATTAATTCTTCACTAGATCTCTTGTCGAAATCAATACGATTTCATTCAAACTTTTCCAATGAAGTGAAGAAATTATTGTGAAATCATACTAATGCTGAAATTTTTGAATGGCTGTTCTTGGCAACCATGCACTTGCGTCATATTATCAATTGCTATTGTTAGTTCTCGGTAGTTAAAAGTAGAGACTAATACCGTCCGTTCTCTAATCTTTTTAATGCAGATATGCGTATCCGAAATAATCCGCAACACAGAGGACGCGCTTGAAATAATACGCAACGGATTGTTGTTATAATCAAGCTCAAATATTACAGCTCAAGTAGCAACTTATTGTATTTGAGTTTGGGAAATAAAACCTAATAAATCTCAAAGGGTTCGTTGATCTTTTAACAGAAATATCTGTTCTTTTACTTCCCTTCACTTCTCATAATATTAAGCATGTTTATTTAGCACATAGATAAGACATAGATAAACAATTAAAGGGAGTTGAAGAAGTATTTTCAGTTCAAGAAAGTTACCTTGTATTATTGATGCCAAAGCAGTAATTGTAAGTAAAAATACAATTGTTTTTTCTTTTTCTTGCATTTTAAATTTCTAATCAACCAATTGAAATGATTATATCAAATGACAACAACATTTTCATCTAAAAAAACCTGTTTTGAAAGCAACAATAGAGACCTGCTTAGGAAAGGCATTGATCTTTTGATCAGGTCATGAAAGTACGCATTTCCTCAGCCTCTTGACACTTACCAATTCAACAATTGTTTCAGCTTGATGTATTTTTAGAGCAAAGACTAGCTAAAGTTCCCACTACTTTCATGTTTTTGCATCGCATTCATATCAAGCCACTCCAAGTTGCCGTAAACCAGTGTTTTTCAATTGCTTTTGCAAGGCCCCTTTATGAAAAGGAAAAGTATTTTGCGCCCTCCCACTCGCTATGAATAGGAGTATTACCTATAAAACTTTCATATATATACCTTTTAGCCGGTATTATATGTGCCCCCTCTAGCATTGCATCGCGTCCTCCTTGAGGGGCACACCCCACTATTTGAGAACAGCTGCCATAAACGTTGGGTTTCCAGTCAATGAGATTGGGCGTACGATATATTTTGACACGAAATGACGTAATGCAACAGTACTGTCCACTCGTCTTTTACTGCTTCACTTTTAAAAAGCATCCTTTGGAATTCAGTCTTTGGCAGAAGTAGTGAAAAACGTTCTTTTCAAACCCAGTTTTAACTTTGCTACCCTTTAAATTTACATTAAAACCCATTTCATATTCACCTTTTCATTTTACGTATCCTTTCCCGATCTGCTCCGGATTCAGCACTAGCGCGAATAACAGAATTTGTATTTCAAGCACCTAAAACATGTAAACATGGTAGGGTCCTAGAAGCGTATTCTGTATGACTGCTTGAATCCTAGAATGATGAATCTTTATAGAAGCTGTGCTAGTGAGCATATTATGCACATTGAAAACTTGCAGTTTGTTGTTGCCCTAAAAAAGTTGAAACTTTAGGACCTTGACCCTAAGCAGCAAAATGATGCTGCATACGTCATGTTCGACCACAGTCGACCAAGAGTGTATCAAATAATGATAGATAATGGTGAGATATCGAATGTTTCATAGCAAGCCTTAATGAATTGTGAATAAAAGTACATCATCAAAAGCAGCAGAATAGAAAGCTAAAATGAATTGGATTGCATCAAAATTTTGGGAAGAAGTGGAACAAAAACAGAAGGAAACATATAAAGCATACATAATAAAAGTCATAACCTAGCGCGCCGGAGCTGGGGGAGGACTACAGCGCCCTCCCCCTACTTTTTTGCTAGTGTATGACATCATAGACCGGTGTGATGGCCCAGTGGTGAGAGCGTCTTCCTCACAATCGGAAGATCGTGGGTTCGAGCCCCGGCCGAGTCATACCAAGGACTTTAAAAATGGTACTCACTGCCTTCTCGTCTGGCGCTCGATAAATGAGAAAGGAGTGGGGAAGTTAAACACGCGGAGCTACCAGTGAAACAGCCCCCCCCGCTGTAGCCCTCACTGCATTCGCAGACGCGTGGTCTATGGCTATAGAAACGGAGATAGGCGCCGCCCTATGCGCCATTGGCGCTGGAAGGACTTTGACTTTTTTGATGACATCATAGAGTAGATAACCTATCCTATCTAAGATAAGATACATTTTGAAGCTCGAAGAAGAGATTTTCTTGCAATATTTATAGAAATTTTAAGGAGCTCCGCCTCTAACCACGCCCACTACCACGCCCACTGGGCGCTTACTGCACGTGCCAAGCTACATCACTCAAAAATACCCTGTGGCACCCCTGATAGCAAATGAAGAAAAGATGATTATGATGGTTTGGTAAAGATTTCAGAACACTTGAAGCATAACTGGACAAGTACTGTGGAGAGATCCAAGAATGAGAGGAGGAAGGTATGATCAGGTGATGAGTGGAAGGGCGAGAAATAAACTTTAGCAGGAGTTGAAATGACTACGTTTGAGCTGAGAATAGCTATGGGTCTAGGATAGAAAGCTAAGAGAAGCGATAGAAAGCCTGGATATAGAAAGGAATGTAATTTTACATATTTTTCCCAATGGAATAAAATAAACACCACAAAACAAGCAGGGATTGAAAGTTTTAGGCGAGTAATGTCAAAATGAGGTGAAATACGACCATTTGACGACAGGAGAGAAGCTATAGTATTCTTCTACTGGCTCCAAACTTTTGAAGCCAGACTCAATATATGATGCTGTGATTGGAACTATTTCAGCCTTCAACTGCCTATTTCCCAATCACTATGCTTCAGATCAAGCTGAAACTTGTCAATAATAGCTAGTACACAATGCTCTTTGAAAATTTAAAGCCTAAGCAAAATTATTCCAAATAGCGAATTTTTGTGACGAACTTATAAATAGCAAACACTAAAGGCCCGAAAAACTAGCATACTGCAAAGATTCACTTTAGAATTATTAGGGTTTAGTGTGGAAAAATCTATATCTTAACCAGACCACGGAAAGCAGCAACTTTTTTGACATACTAGAAAGTTCCGGGCCTAAATCGACAAAATAAAACAACTGCTCATCGAAAACAGATATCCAGCAGATGTTCTACTTTCTTGTATCAATCAAAAATTAGCCAACTTTGCAGCAGAAAAACCATGTGGTCCAGAGAAGTTCCCGGTATACATAAAATTGCCTTGAATTGGTAAAGTTTCATCAAAGTTTGAAAATCAAATTAGTAAAGCCATTACATCTTGTTACTATGCTGTGAAGCTCCGTGTGGTTTACAACACTAGAGTTATGCTACCATCTGCTATAAAAGATTGCGTTCCTACCACTCAAAAGAGTAGTTTTGTTTATGAATTTTCGTGCCGATGTGAAGCTCGTTACGTAGGACGCACTACGTAGAGACTAGCAGACAGAATTAAACAACATATCCCTACGAGCATCAGGAAGAAAACTAATACCGCAAGAGAACAGCCACTTCGTATATGTCAAAACAACAAGTCTAAACTTAATTGTGAGTCGGCCATAGGATAGCACTAAATGGCACAATCAGAATGCGCCAAAACATATACAGAAGACAATTTTCGGACCATTGGGCAAGCAAGATTGTGATCTCTTCGAATGAGTATTCTATCATAAGTTTCTAGAAGTTTTTTTGGGTGTGGCTTAGTGTGAATGGGTGTAGCTCATTAAGCCTGAGCATAAATATGGGAAAACAGGCTGTTTGGTAAACATCCCGTATTGAAGGTTGTGTTATCGGATAATAGGAAGTACACATCTCAGTGAAAGTAGTAGAAAATGAGTGTGTCACAAATATGAACTGAACAGTACACACATGTTTCGAACTGTAAAAGACCAATGACTTTGAGAAGTAGATGAAGCTGTGTGAAATCTATTAGCATTCACCACTTAAACAAAATACACATTACATTGCCCTTCATAGCCGAGGCTGACGGAGGAAGAAATTATGCGTCCATCTCCATTCTTTTATCAGATTAGTGAGGAATTTGCTGATTAAAATAGAGCATTTTGATTGGTTGAGTACTGTCCAAGGTATTCACTGCGTATTCGTGACAGATTTAAGTTTAACATGAAGTGCTTCCTTCTCTCTTAAGGCCTCACAGCTTCATTTTTAACTATATTGAAGTTTAGAAGAGCTAAAAGGCTGAAAGGCTACTACATTTTACTGACCATTAACATTGCAGGTTTCTATTTTCCCTGAAAATAGTAGGGTATTCAGTGAGTACCTTGAATACCTTGACGCTACGCCACTGAAACTGCATGATCGAAAATAACAAGGCTAATCAACTATTACGAAGTACTTTCAACTCAAATAGCGCCACTATATTGTGATATGGTTGTGAGTAGGAGAATACTATATAAATATGACGCAATAAAGCAACTATAACTTGTTCATTTTGACCAAGCATTCTATGTAAAATCCCCATGGTGGAAGTTAACTCCAAACAGTATGACAAATTTTGGGAAATAGCTGATAACCTCCATCCCACACATAGGCCAAACTAAGACTAAAGTTTTCCTCGTTATTGATCCGTAACAGAACCTGTTGCTGTTAGGGGTCTACACTTTTCTGGTTCAAGACTTGAATCGATACGGTAGAAGAGTTGTTACACCTTTTTAGCAGGTACAGAGAGTGTTCTTGTAGGAGGAGTAGAAAGTGTTACGGAACAGTGTAGACAGAGCACCTTCTGCTCTGGCGCAGAAGTTGCGCTGGTGCAGCGAACACAGAGTCTAAGTGTTTTGGAATCTGTTTACATCAAGACGCAGAACCCAGTCTTGTGTAGATAAAAAGAGTACGCTTTCTCACTGGGACTCTTCAAGTAAACAATGGTTAATAGGTCCTAATTGGTCACACTTGGGGCCAATTAGATGCATTCTATCACGTGCAATCGCACCTGGCTATATATTTTGGTTAAACCTTCGGTCGCTATCCGATGTTTCATACTCTGACGAGTATCGGATGAAAGAAGCTTTTCAGTATGTCTAAAAAATTTTGCAGGCTTTTCTTGCTCTGGTTAAGTTCTGTAGTATCAACAATCTATACATATACCAGTAAGCGTTTGTTTCCTATAAAGACTAGTGGAGAAGTTATTGCAATCGTTATGAATAAGAAAGTCAAGAGACGCTTACTGGTAAATATATATATATATATATATATATATATATATATATATATATATATATATATATATATATATATATAATTTAGTTATTTATTTTTATATTGTGTTCCACACTCAGCCTTTAAAAATTGAAAAGTGAATATCATCAGTGAATTAATATACTCTAAGATGGACGAGTGTTCAAGTCTCATCTTCATGCTTCTGACTTCGATCGAGGCAGGCGTGTGATATCCAGCTGTGGGACTAAGTAACCTGCATGGTGAAAGCGCATTTTACAATTGCCAAACAGCAGAGATCCAACAATGTTAGGTGGAACTCAAGACATTCTTGAATTCTTCAAGGGTTTTCCGATACCAGTATGCTTACTCTTGTTTTTACCGTTCGTTCTTTTGAACTCCCCAGTCTATGGCATCCAGGAGTTCCCCGTCTTCAGACTTCACCAATATGACATGCATGGCTCCAAGTATGGTAAGTACCAACTTCATCTGTCGAGTAGTACGATCTTAGCTTTTTCGCGTCGTTTGCTACGAATAGAAGGGAAACGCCTCTTAAAAAGCAGATATATTGCCAGTTTTGTCCTTTTGCACGCAATCCTCTTTATCTCTGCTACTCGAAGTCTCTAAACTGTATGTCCAAATATAGTACTAGTACGAACAATGACATAGCGACTCAAAATTATTAATTTTTAGAAGAGGCAGAGAATTTTGTGAATTTACGTTTGGTTATAGGTTGGTCTTGATGTCCATGATGCACAAATTTGTTTACCACTAAACCTTGTTCAAAAAAGTGACATTTTAATTAGTATCTTTATTTTATTTCCTTGAATGCTTTAATGATTGTCTTTCATTTCATACCAGTGGTTGTGAGATTGAGATTGTTTTTAAAAATTTGTGAACCATCAAGTATTTTAAATATATTTATACTAAACATACTTGATGGATGACAAATTTACAGAGCCCGGAAGCTCATGAACCTATGGGTCACAGTGAATCATGTTTGCTGTAAAGCAAACATTGTGAATCACTATGACCCATAGGCTCTTGTGCTATTTGGCTCTGTAAATGTGCACAAAGTTTGCAAATGAGAAACCTGAGGTTGAAATACCAAGAAGTGATAGAGCCCTTGTTGCCCTTGTTTGATCTGCTTTGCTTCAGTCCAGAATAAGTATTTCCCTTGAGCACTATACTGCATGTGTAGCAGCTAGCACAAACAAACAATTTTGCGCTTGGCCTAAGAGAGTTTTTACCTACCCACATATGGATCAGATAAAGAAACAATCCAAAAGAAGTATAGCATGCAGCAACAGATTGTATTTGCAAAACAAACTTTTTAATCAAAGAAAGAAACTGCCATAAATTTTGTAAAAAGCCTCCACTGTATATAGGCTACACCCACATTTTATGGCATTCAAAATTGGAAAGAAATATTTTTGAGATTTTGCAGCATAATTAAGCTCTGCAACCTTTGAATTAATTTTATGAACCTGTTGGACAGGTGCCATTAAAAGAAAGTCCAGCCTACAAGCAAAACATGTACTAAAATTCTTTGAAGTATGAAACTAAGAGAGGTGAACAATTACCTCTTTGCAGACAATCTTTTGCTGATAGACCAACAGCTTTACAGAATTAAAGCAGAATGGACTATTCTCCCATATTTGGTGGACCATTTTGTTATCTACTTTCCTTTTTTTAGGCTCCCAAAGTGCAACTGTGAATCTAGAAGCTAGACCAATCTCATCAAATAATGTAGCAAGACGCTGTGGTGTCACTAAAATGTCTGAATTGAATGTTGAAAGACTCAAAGTTAAAATCAATGATGGTCTTAGTGCTTTGTTGGTGCTACTGCCTCACAATCTTCATGAAATTGCAGAAGAAGAAAGAAATGTAAGTTATTGAATTGGGAAGGGCTAATAGTCTATAGCAGTGGTTCTCAGTTGGGGGCATTAGAGAGCTTACGGCCATACCCTATAATCTCGCATAATGGCTTTGATGTTTATATCCAGATATTTAAAATTTCTGCATTTTCATTCCTAGAAAATAGGTTCCCAGCACCCTAATTTTGCTAAATTTCACTTTGAATCACCGTATTCTTTAGCCCTGTTTAGGAGGATTCTATGGAGTAAGCACATAAAACACTGTTTTGGAGTTTGTAACAACGTAAGCAACCTCAAAGATTAAAAGATGCACTTGGATTATATAAAAGCCAATGACAGGTTGTATGCCAGGAAAACCAGAGAGTAAAATAAGAATGGGAATAGATGTCCCTTGTTTAGTGACTGTGAAGATATTGGAGTTTGAAAGCCACCAGCTACGAATTCAATGATATTTGGAGCAAGTGTGCCCATATGAAGGTATGAAAACTGAAATTTTTAGCCCCAAATTCCAAGTGCTTCAAAAGTTATCCTGTTTCACCCCAAAGCCGCCATTATGGATTTTCAAAGACAACACAATTAGCAATATCTTTTAATCCTATTGCTTGATCAAGGTGACACTTTGACATTAGTGCCAAATCCAAACTTAAGTAGAAGCAGCTACTTTCCATTGGGGAAGTGCTTGTTTTTATTTTTTAATGTCCAACCATAGAAATCATTGTACCACAAACAGGGGGTCACTTGGAATGAAATTACCAGAGGTGCCCTTGCATAACAGAATCCATATTTTCTGTGGGTGATCTATACATAATAGATCATTTCTTTGAGTAAAATCTCAATGGTACTCTTTTTGCATCAAAAGTTTTAGCCATTCTAATAATGTATGATAGTAAGACCAATGTCCAGTGAGAAGACACTCAGCAAACTTGTTCTCGCAAAATTTTTCAAGTGAACAATTTCTCAAGAACTATTTTGCAAGTCAATTTCCAGTCAGCAAAATTTCTCTGCAAAATCTCTCTGCAACATAATTCATTTGCCTTGTGAACTCATTGTGCAAGGAGATTATGATCTTGCTCACTTTGCTGGATATCCAGATGCCAAACAGAGACAAAAACTGAGCCAAGAAGTTCTTGATAAAATGAATGATATATACTGAATGAATTTTCTAGGCAATTTCCTGGGAAAAGGACTACATTAGTATAAGTAGAAGTGTTCATGCTTCCAAACGCCTGCTTCTTTGTAACTTAAAAGAATTGTTTGCTGCATATATATAGTAAGGTATTGAGAACCTAAGGTTGGGTTTTAAACATTTGCTAGTCTTCGACCAGAATGGTGTATTCCAGTAGGGCCAAAAGGTACCCATTCTGTGTGTATCTTTACAATTCACCAGAATTTGAAGCTCATGCTGAATGCTATTGGCCTTGAAAAGTCAAATTGATTGACATGATTGTATGTAAGAGGGCATCAAAAATATGCATGATATATCGTTGTAATGCCCAGGTACAAATAGTGTTAAGCAGTTTCTGCATGACCATTTATTATGTGACCAGGAGTACAATGAAGCTGATGAAGAGATGGGAATTGATTTCAAGCAGTGGACAAAGGTGGATAGAGCAGATCTAATGTCTATAAAATTATTTGTCTATGAATTTATTGAAATTCTGATTGAAAAGCTGAGTAACATTACAGTGCATTCATTTATTGCTTGGGCTCAGTTTGACTATTTGAAGAATTTAAAAAGAGCATTAGGACCAAATGAGGTTATTATGTTATGTAACTTTACAGAGCAATATTCCTTTGTTATCCAAGACGAAGTACTAGGCTATCACTGGAATAAAATCAATGTTCCCTTCATACTGTTGTCCTACATCATCGTTCTGAGAATACTCTTGTTACTACATCTCTTTGCATCCTGTCTGATGTTCTTGACCATGATGCTAGTTTTGTCTACAAAGTTATGGAGACAACAGTTGGACATATCAAGGCAGAGTTAGTTCCTAACTGCCAAAAGATTCACTACTTCTCAGATGGCTGTGCTGGCCAATATAAGAATTGGACACATTGTTACCACCTCTGTTTTTATGCAAGTGATTTTGCTGTCAATTGTGAATGGAATTTATTTGCCACAAGTCATAGCAAATCCCATTGTGATGGAATAGGAGGCACAGTGAAAAGATTAACAGCTAGAGCCAGCCTTCAGAGAACATGTTCTGAACATATTCTCACTGCAAAAGAAATGTTTGCTTTCTGTGAAAATGCTATCCCTGGTGTGAAATTTATTTACTTGCCTGCTGCTGAAATCAACACAACATTTTTGCAAGAATGATTTTCAGTAGCCAAAACAATTCCAGGAACTCACATGTATCACCAATTCATCCCAACATCAACTTTGACCATCAAAATGAGGTGTGAACCAAATGGTGATGGATTTGAATTAGAATTCAACTTTATGATAGACAAGTGAGTATGAACTGAGTGAATGTAATGGATGTTTGAGTGGCACAATTTCTTTTGTGCAAGTATGATGATCATCATTAGGTTGGATGGTTTCAGAGGTGAATGAAGAGGAACATGATGTTTAAGATCAAAGTTATGCATCCAAATTATCCCACTGTTTTTATTGTAAATGGCCAATTCCTGATGACAGTTAATGGGTTCCAGAAATTCACCTTATTACCAGACTGGAGACACCAATTACATCTTCAGTTTCTGCAAAGCAGTATTTCCTTACAAGAAAAGGATGTGGAAATTAAATCATTTAGGTTCTTTTACACACCCCTTCAAGATATCATTCATATGCATAGATTAATTATATCAATAGTTTCAAAAATTTTTTAGAAGGCTAAGATACATTTACAAGTGTTAGTTGTTTGATAAATACCGAAAACTGCTTTATTGGACCTGATTTAATACAAAGAGCTTTAAAAAGGAACACTTACATATTAATTTCTGTAATTTTTTCCATCTAAAGCATATTTTGACAGGCATTACTCTATTAGCAAAGGTATAGAAACATGTGTTATTTGAATGGTTATAACTTCTGATGCAAATAGGGTACCATTGAGATTTTACTCAAAGAATTGATCTATTATGTATAGATCACCCACAGAAAATATGGATTCTGTTATGCATGAGCACCTCTGGTAATTTCATTCCAAGTGACCCCCAGTTTGTGGCAGAGCCTCTTTTAAGCAAAACCAACTACTGGGGAAAATCTTAGTTTGGGGTCCAAGCCAGTACATAGAAAAAATAGCGCCATTGTTATAATAACTTTGAATAAAATGTATATGACGTAACAGAAATTTTAACATGCAAAACCATCTTAAGTGTTCAAATTGAGGTCCACACTTTTGAAAAAGTTACTTATAGCAATCATAAA
>WIPJ01000907.1:219369-262326 GCA_018155075.1 Cassiopea andromeda
GAAACTTGTCCCAGTCGCAGACCCTTGCACAAAGTTGAAAGAACAATGGAAATGAAAACAACAAAACAAATCATGGTACATAATGTGAAAAGGGCCCCTAACTACTGGGGCAAAATTAGAATTTTTTGCTTCACTACTGGGCCAGATGAAGGGCCTACTGGGGCAGAAACCCCACTAGTTGCAATGTTAAAAGAGGCCCTGGTTTGTGGTCCAATGATTTCTATGATTGGGCATTAAAACATAGAAACAAGCACTTCCCCAATGGAAAGTAACTGCTTCTATTTAAGTTTGGATTAAGCACCCAATAATTTGTCTAATGTCAAAGTTTCACCTTGATCAAGCAATTGGATCAAAAGATATGGCTAATTGTGTTGTCTTTGAAAATCCATAATGGCAGCTTTGGGGTGAAACAGGATAACTCTTGAAGCACTTGGAATTTGGGGCCAAAACTTTCCAGTTTTCCATACTTTTCATATGAGTACATTTGATCCATATTTTATTGAATTCTTAGCTGGTAGGTTTCATATTTGTCCCACAGTTATCTGGAATCACCCTAGAGCTTAACTTTAAGGACTTGTATGTTTACTACATATGCTTTAGAAAAATTGGCTTATTTGTGTGTATTCTCGATGTCAATAAGTGAAATTTGACACTCTTGTGCTTAGTTGTAGGGGGGATAGAAATAGCAAAGGGGATGGAAAATCACAACAACCTTAAATGAAGTAGAAGGGTTAATGATCCCACCAGATGGTGTTAAGTGAAAATTGGATGAAGTGGTAGACATTTTCCATCTGACAAGGGTTGTGAAGTGCTTATGGTGAGTTGACTGATGAATTATGGAATGAAAACAAAGCGAAAATTTTGCTGATAGTGATGCTTCCCACCTTTTGCTACAATTTAGTGGCATAATAAAATTCTATGAAGGGTGAAAAATTTCAAACAGTACAATATGATCTGCCCTAGAATTAAGCACAAAAGAGTACTTGAGAAGCACAACTAGGTAAAGGTGCCACAGCACCTTTATTTGAGCAGTGCCTGCCTGTGTGCAAGATTATAGGTTATAAAGTCAATGATCTATGTTAGTTGTTATGCAAGCTGCTTCCATGGCAATTTTGTATATGTTATTATTAGAATGGATGTATTAGAATTCAATAAATGGTCACAATAGCAAATTATCAATTATTAAGCATATTCTCAACTCTGAAAAAGTACAGAAGTTTAATCAATGGATTTCTGAATTTTGTACCTTGTCAAGAGAGCAGGGCTTTGTTATCATAGAATCTTGGGTGGAAAATTCCCCCTATTTCACAACATTGCCAAGTAGTAAATGGATACTGCCCCAGCCAGCCATAAGACTCTAACTGAAGCACATTTGCTTTTATGATTTAAATGAATTTAAAATGAATTAAATCCAGTTAGAAAATGAATTAACTCCTTTTTAAACATTTTGAAAAGTTGTGTTTAAGTTTCACAAGAAAGTACTCTAAATCCTAAATTGAAAATATTTTTTTTAACTATGTCCCCTTTTCTAGGGATTGCTCTTGCAGTAAATAATTCTTAAAACAAACTAAAGAGGATTCAACACTGTCCTACAGCTCCTAACAAAGCAACCTAACATTAGGGCATAACCAAGAAAGGTGATTAAAGACTTCTAATGACTAATATTAAGGCTCAGATTGAACTATTGATGGCAGAACGCCAAGTTCGGGTATCACATTGAGCCTGATTAAAGAATTTTGAATGAAACTTTTTGTTGCATTATCTTTTCCTCGATATCAAAGCACTACCCACTTTGGGAAAGGGTTATTTAGATAATGGTTTTTTAAGAAATTATTTCTGCCCAACTGGGTTGACCTTCTATGCCAGTGATTATGGGTTCTTTTGTCATTTCCAACTTCTACTTTATATTGACTCGTATAATTTTTATTTATTGGAAGATGATGCATTATTTATTATCATAGCAGCGTCATTAAAATACCATCCCATATGTATTTTGTGATGAATGCATATAGTACCATTTTTGGCAGTACAAGAATGGCCTAGAATTTCAAATCTGCAAATAATGTTAGTATAACGTAAAGAGATCAGCAATCCAGCTATGATTATTATGTAGCACGTGATAATAGTGTCTCTGCTCATCTGAAAACTGATGGGTATTAATGTTTGCAATATCCAAGATAGCACATGCCTCAAATACTTTATTTGTGAGTAAAATACCCAATGTGGGATCAGCTACGTATGACCCAGAAACTGTCCGACTTATGGGACCACAGAAATTGGTCAACCAACGTAGCTGAATTTAAAGCAAAAATCATAAGGTAATTGGATGCGACTGCCAGTGAAGGCTCTGCAGAAAATGTGTTCCCTCTTAAGGTTTTTGTGACTCTTACCATTTCTGTCCTGTTGGTCATAAGTTAATTGGCTTTTATTTGCTATTGCATGTAATTTAAATTTATACATGTATAGCTATATATTATTCCTTCACGCCTACTCTGTAAACAAAATAACATTACTATTATTTTTTATTGATAACTGTCACTCGTAATATGCTCTCAAATACAGTACTTTCCTCCAATAACCGATCTCAAAAAGAAACTCAGTTGCAATAGACCTTTCTGCAAAAATATATGAAAATCAAAGGCAAATCATATCAAACTGGACAAGAGGTAAATAATATTATGGCAACAGCAGCAAACAGCCTTATTAGCCAGCTTCCATATTAATAACAACTATAGCGAAACACGTAAATTCCAGGGAATATGGGGATTTATGGCACCCTAGTTCTTTTCCCAACTGGAAAAACTAAGAGCCGTAAATTTAAAGAAATGCTGCCAACAGTTTGGTGTAGACGTTTCAAAGCCATCGAATTTGAAAGAGAAGAACAACAGAACAACATCAGAAAATATCAATGACAGGAATTTTTGTGAGCTTCATTCTTTTGATAGCATTAAATGATAAGATAGTGAATTGATACAGAGACTTGGCAGTGATACCGCCGGAGGCAATCTTCAGCAAAGTGCAAATTTGGTGAATTTCCACTATCTTCAAACGATCATAGGTTTTGTTGAAGAGGGAATTTCAAAAATGTGTATTGTGGAATTCTAGAGTAACTCTTACATATTGCAAAGCACGTTAGTTTGGCTTGTTTAGTGAATTTTTCAGATGCAGGATTTCAGAGTTTATAGTACACTGTCTCACAGCTTGGAGGCCTTATGGTCGCCATTGCTGACATTTTCACAAAATTCAGGGGTATTTTACGAGCACTGATTGGCTGAAAGACCATTTGAGAGTAAAGAGCTGCTTGGTTGTAACATTTCAACCTTGTTGTTACAATGTGAGCAAATGGGAAATGGTGTGTAATGGTGCCTTCTCCTGCGAAAATGTGTGGAAAATAGTGAAACATACCATGTAATGCAAAAACTTGGGGAAAGGGGTAAGGAGGCAGTGTACTTGAGTTGCAATTTAAATCATAGTCTTTTTTTCTATTTTAGTATTATCAACAGCTTGAAGTGAAAATTCTAGAGACTGAAATACCCATACCAGTTTACTTTGCTTATGAAAGTGAAGATTTGTTAGATCTTTACCAAAAGATATCAGCCTCTGTTACAGGTGACACTGCATCATCAGCCACTAAAGGTGTGTTGTAGCTTTTATCTATGTCTCAACTTTTCCAATTAGGTAGTGAAATTTTGATGAAGTAAATAATTTTTTATCTTCCAGCAGAAAATTTTCTTTGACTTTAGGGGCAAATATGTCCAAAACAGGAAAAAGACCCTGATCAAATTTTGATCTAAGAAATGCCTTTATATAAATAATATATGCTGTAAATTTGAGCTAAAAATATCTTGACACTCTTGGACTTTTTCAGAGCCAAAAGTATCCTGTGAAAATCCTTCTAGAAATTTGAAATTTACTTCATCAAAATTTGGGGGTGGGGGAAAAAGGTTATTTTTGGGAGCCCCTTACCACATTTGAAAAATCTGAGTGCATATTGGATTCTCCAAATATGACTTAAGAAACTTGCAAACTTTTAGGTTATATTGTAAAATACTGCAAACTTGACACAAAATTTTATAGCAAATGTTTGCCAACATTAAATGCACACAGTTTCTAAGCTATAAGGAATTTTTGGCCCAATAGTCGCTTTGTGGTTTCATGCAAAGTTGCACAGTTTATAGAAATGAAATATGTTTTATAGGCATTGCATTGTGGGTAAATCTAAGTGTTAACAAATTTTGTATGTAGTTTTTAGTCTTCACCACTTTTGGTCTCTCTAATGCTTTACTTGTTTCTTGCAAATCACATTTAGGCCCAATAAGATAAAGTGTCTGTGAGAGTTCAATGCATTTTGTGGTTTAGCTTATTGTGTTAGCCGTTACTTTTGCAAGAGCAATCATCATAAATTTATATGTATGCAGAGAGTGGAAATCTTTTTTCATGAACATTTGTTTTACAGCATTGACTACAGTTGCATCAGCAAATGCATATCATTTTGTGTCGTCTGCATCAGAGTCTAAGCAGTTAAGCGACTTTCCAATCATTAGCTTGCAAGTAAGGTCTATTGCTTATTGTCTTTTTTCATTTTTTCTGATACGTCAGTATTTAGGCCCTGTTTACACATCACCTGTGAGGTATCTATTGTATTTTAATGTGCTATTTACTTGACACCAGTGCAAACAGCTTAAGAACCACTTTGTTGGCCACACTGGTGCAGTTTTTCACCAGTGCAATTTTGACATCACGTAAACAAGCACACCAGTGTGGTTTCACTCCCACTGTTACAGCAAGGATGGCTATACTAAAAAGAAGGGTGATTTAAATTAATGTACAGAAATGTTTCTTGTTTGTTTTTTTCTGCTTCTCCACTTATTTCAAGAAAGCTCACCAAGGAAATAAAATGTGAAAGATTATGATTTACTAAAGTTGCAATCAATTTGTAGCTTTTCTTTGGCGAGTGTACAGTAGCTTTCTTTTGCAAGCAATTTCATATTGTAAGAGACTTTCTAGCCCAAAGTTTTCACCAACTTTCTTTAGAGAAAGAGCAATCGTAAACAAAATCCAGCTGGATTAGTCCAAGTGACAAAATTTCTTGACATAATGGCCTGTTGTCTTGCAAATGTGCATCACAACTGTGTCGTGTAAACTGGACAAAAAGCCTTTACTGGTATACTTTGCACTAGTTTGCTATCGCATCCTATTGCACCCGTGTTGTGTAAACTTAACCTTAGCTTGATTTCCACCTCATTTTCCTTGTCATTTTATTTCGTATTTCCACTTTATTATTTATCTGTCTACCTATTAATTCATGTATCCACTTCACTAGTGTGTTTATGTATCTATCCATTCATCCATTGTTCTGATTATTTGTTTGTCACTCTGTCTGTTTGGCTGTTTGTCTGTATCTCTCTCTCTGTCTATCTACATATCTATAGATGTACCTATCTATTGACCTGCCTGCCTACCTGCCAATTTATCCTTCAGTCTGTTAATGTCTGTCTGTCGATCTGTCTGCATGTGTCTGTCTATTTGTCAGTTAGTCAATCTGTCTGTCTGCATGTCTATCTATTTATCTACATAATCCTGACATCCATGTATTTACAATGATGTGTTAATATTCTGTAATTTTCCACCTTTAATTATACTATTTCTAAACCATTCCACTTTTTGCAGGGTAAGTTGTCAGGTCATGGCTTAGAGGATCAGTTACCAACTATAGCTTTAGTGGCTCATTATGATAGTACTGGAATGATCCCTGTAAGTATTTTATTTACTAATTTTTCTATCACTGTATCTCTTCACAATTGATCACCAAGCATTCCTTCTGAAAGTAAAGGTCTTTCTTGTAACAAACCCCCAAGCAGTTGTCGCATATGCAGGACCAATGAACTGCGGCAGTAGGGGGAGTGCAGATACTTACCCATGGTTCATTTGGAAGCTACTGATTTGTGCCTATTGCAAATAATGCTTTTCAGATCAGATCAAGTGGAGGTTTACTCTTTCTACTGGCGCCTCCTTTGCTGTTGTGTGATGTTAAATGACTTTGTTTCTTGCCTATCTTTGTGAAATATTGTACATTATTTCTACATTATTTGTTAATTGTATCCTCATTTCAAGAAAGCCATCGGTTATTTGTTTTCTATGTATAAAAAATTGGTAGCTATTCATAACAGTTTTTATGGAAATAGATACAGTTAGCTGCAGATTGAGAAAGTTGTTGAGTGAAGTTCAGTAGTTATTTTTTGCATTTTTCCAAAAACGGTTTTGCTTAACTGGTGGTGGGCTATTTCATGTTGATATATTTGATCCAATGTCAGCCAATAATATATGCATCTGTAAATATTTGCAGAAATTAGCTAGAGGTCCAGATTCCAATGGAAGTGGTGTTGTTGCACTGTTTGAATTGGCAAGGCTCTTTTCAAGGTACCTTGGAAATCTGTATTCGTTTGGAAAATAATTTCCTATTTTATTTTATTGAGGTTGCTCCATGGTGAACTATAAGTCTAATGCTTTGCTCCATGTTTGTCAGTACTAAATTTTACCATCATTTTATGCTGTATGCTATTGTTCATATTACTATCACAGTTGACCAATTTCCATCTTTTCTGTAGTTTGTGAGATGCAAAAATTTCCCTCTCTAAAGGCCATTGGATTGGTGCTTTTTGATTTCCCATACTCTTGTGTTGCACTATACACATAATCTCTACAAATTACGCTGTTCTATTGCCAATGTGCAAGACTTTTTCTCAATGGCTACAACTTTGCTTGCTGTTCACTCCTCTTGTCGTCAGATTCTTCACCTTACCGTATCTACAGTTGTTCTTTATAAATTGAAACATTTATTCTGACCCCCCCTCCGGTTATTGACTTTTTCTAATATTTACAGCCCCCACTTATTCTGACCCTCCCCCCAGGCAAGTGGATACTCAATGATTTGTTTTATGCTAGGCTCTACACTTTCTCTCACAGTGATGTTAATGGTTGTAAGGTCGGTAATTCATAATATCTCTTGTCTTTTGTAGGTTATACTCCCAAAGTGGTACACACGCAAAGTATCCTTTTCATATCCTTGTAAAATGTAAATTGAAATTTACAATACCTTCGAGTTTTGTATCATGCACATCGACAGAGCATTCAATAATATTTAGAGTAAGCTCCTGATCACGAATAGTAGGTGGCTTTGTCCCATGGAGGGCCACTCATTATGTTTACCTTTTTCGTCGTAATGTTAAGTCAAAGTAGACGGCAGTTTGGGCAGAAGTAGACAGCAATAAGTCGCCGGTAGCCGCCTTCTATTGAAACCACCGTTAGCCGCCTTCTATTGACACCACCGTTAGCCGCCTTCTATTGACACCACCGTTAGCCGCCTTCTATTGACACCACCGTTAGCCGCCTTCTATTGAAACCGCCGTTAGCCGCCTTCTATTGAAACCTTAGATACATGTTTGGAAAGAGACAAGTCAAACCTCTCGTGAGATATTGTATTTTCATTTGGTGAATGAATATTTTGACAATCAAATGGCAAAATTGACCATTCAATATTATTGTCTTGTAGTTACTTTTTCTTTGTTTAATATTTCTTGCTAACGTTCATGCTTTTTCTTTTGGTTTATTGATCTACCTGCGCTTTGAAAGCTCCTATTCAGCATACTAGAACTTTTCTCAACTCTAGGTAGATATAACATAATATTTTTTCTATCTGGTGGGGGAAAATTTAATTTCCAAGGAACAAGGAAGTTCATTGATGAGAGTCTAGAGACGGCAGGTAATCTATTAAGTATTTTGACCTATTATTTTGAATTTCTTCATTAAATTTGAAGAATATATCCAAGTAATCAATATCATTGGATTCTTTGCCTTGATGCTTATTATTTTAGTTTGATTTATTTTAGTTACTTTCCCTCCAAATGGTGATATCATTTTGTAAATAGTTTTAATTCCATTAAATTTGCTACATTTAATATTCACTCTTTGCTACTGTATTGGGTGTTTTTTGTTTAAAAACGGAATTTTTCAAAGTTTTTCTGATAGAAAAGTTCTATCCTAGTAGTACTTAGTCTTTTCGACCTACTGGATAGCTTTGCTCTAGTATACCTTTCAGCTAGACCCATAGTAATGGATTGGGTCAGGAATTAGGGATAAATAATTTCCGTGGTCTTCGTTTGCATGTATATTTTTTATCATCACATCTCTATTCAACATGAAAAGCATGTCCTGATATGAAACCCAACAGAAGCTTCATATTGGCACTGGATCTCAGATTTTGTTTTATGTTTACATGACAGAGATTACAGCAAGAGTAGTTACGCGTTTTGTTGGTTGAGTTCACCCAGGTGGAAACCACTTTAATAACTAGTCAGTCTCCTTAGGGTGTTAGGCAGGGTTATCTAGAGGTTATAGTCAAGCTTTGGTATACTATTATAAATGTACAAATCCGAACTATTGAAAAGCACTTGGGGGCAGGATGCAATAAGCAACTTTAACATTTCTCATGACCGTTACACAATCTGATTTCTGATTGGTTGATCCTCAATTGGAGGGAAAAATATATGGCCTACCATAATAAAGTATTCTTTTGTAATAGTCATTTACAGGAATGTTAAATGTATGTCTTATTAACGAAGTGATTTATTTACGATTTCGTAAACCACGTAGAGGTGTGCTAAGTGTAAACTACATGTGCAAAACACTGTCTGCCCCAATATATCAAAGAGGCAATAATTCCTTCATAGTTCTGCTCAGGAATAATACGTAATAAAAGACTGTATAAAATCAAGAAATAATAGAAACAACACACCGCAACTTAACACAACACAACACAACGATTAACTGACGAACAACCAACGATTCGATTGTTAGGAGCATGAAGGTATATGGTCGCATCTCAACACAGGGTGCATTTCTTGTAAACTGCACGCCGAATGTGTACCAGGGAATATTTGTGGTGTGTCGAAAATTATGCTTTTGGAACACCATCCAGTTTCACAATCCAAATAGTCAAGAAGTTACCCGCCTCGGACTTTTTTTCTATTAGTTTCGACGCCGAAAATAGAGCTTTGTGCATTCCGAAGATCTGCGGGCAAAAATAGATGGAATGCAACTTGGATATCAACTGTTCGGGTTTATTGTCCATAATCTTGCTTCTGTCTTCTTGTTCTTCATGATCTTGAGTTAAGACTGTCTGGTATAAAGATAAATCAGAAAGTTGCACCGGTGATATCCCTTCTTGACTGTCTTTCTTGAGTCAATGTAGGAAGTAGTCTTCAGCTTTGATCCACTGGAAACCGCATGCCATACTTCCTCGCAAATATCAACGTAATCCCATCAAGATCACTGTTGAGAATTTGTCACAAACATTGTACATGACACAAAACAACCAAAACAAGCAAAGCGCCAGTAAATAAATGCTGTTCACCATACAAGCAACTCTCAACTCACTACGCCAAGTAATGTTTTCCCGCCGCTTAGCCCCCAATTGAGGATAAACCAACCAGAAATCAGATTACGTAATGGTGATGTGACATTTGAAAGTTGCTGATTACAAGATGTCCGCTATTTGTGCTTGCAAAGATTTCTGAATATCTTCAGCATATTCATCTTGGATCTCATGGTAGCGTGAGTGCATTCATTGAATTGTTCAAGTTGGTATAAATTCATGTCAGTATGAGTTTCATATTGGGTACAGCCTTCGTGTAATTGATGAGGGAATTCTATGCAATTGTTATCCACATTTTCCAGTGCTTAAGCATAAGGTCGTATATTTTACTAGCATTAAATGCGCCTATCTGTTGCGTTGATCGCGTGTTCACTGTTGCTCTGATATCATCTGTCAATAGGTTTTATCAAACGGAGCAGTGATATAGTAATTGCCTGAATTTCTTATGACACGTGTTGTTTTCCATAATCAGCATAGTTCAATTCATGCGATATATTAATTCAATTCTCCATTACTTTATTAATTCAATTCTTGCAAGATACAGTTATCCTTTGTCAACGCAGGAAAGCCTGGAGTTGCTTTCTACTTCCTTTTGAGTGGTTTCAGTCCTCACTTTATATACAAGGTGTATGCATTAATATGTGCATGACGCATGGTGTACACTGTAGTGTGTGTATGTCATTGCTTGACGTTATTATTAGCTTTTCACTGTATATTGCCAGTATTACAGTTGATTGCTATCAACAAATCTAAGCAAAACCATGCATTCGTCTTTAAACATTTGTTAATTTTGTTTGCTTTCACACATTGTAAACTTTTTGCACAATTTTCATTATAGATATTAGCTTGTTGTCAGAAATTGATTATGTATTGTGTTTGGATGCATTGGGAAGAGGGAACAGTCTTAATTTTCATGTTTCGAAGCCTCCAAAGGAGGGCAGCACTGCTTATGAAATCTTAGAGGTTTGCATTACTCATAATTTTGCTTACCTTTCAATCTTTGTAGGATTTTCCCATTTAGTATTCCAATATATCTAGTTTTGTTTTTCATGCGGGTCTGAAGGTGTAGCAGCGAAGTTTCATGATTGATTTTGCAAGTCTCAAAGAGTGAGTCGAAGGAACTGTAAGGAGGGGAGGAAACTGTTTACTTTCGTCCAGCATTCAATATTATTCCATGATATGCTTGGGACGGTGTTAGAATGGACAAGATAGAGGAGAGAGGCATAAGGGCCTGGGGACAAGCCCTTTGGAGCTTCGGAAAATGTGGGAAATGCATATTTTCATCTCTTTCAACGGCTTTCAAGCAGATTTAAAAACATGGGCTAATAGTCTAACGAACTGGTATGGACACGCCCACTCAACTCCACCACGTGGCTCGTTATGAAGCTTCAGTTTGAAAACAAGCCGATAAGGCAAAATAAAGCAATTATCACAGAGAAAGGTACAGAAATATATGAAAAGTAGCCTCTTAGAAGTAGAAAGGCGTAAATGCTTTGTATGTCTTCTTCAATTTTTGAAAAATAGTGATCGAGGTTATCAAGCCGATCATCACTCATTTTCGACGGCAAATGTCCTTGTCTTAGCTTTAACATTCTAACATAGGGTTCATGCCTATGGTCCATGCCTAGTGATAGAGCCAGAAGTAATAGTTTAAATTCAGAAGATTAGTAGCTGTTTCCAATTTACTGCCAAATAGAGATTGTACCAACTGGGGGTAAAATTACAGACTCCTAAAGCATTAGAGGATGTCACCACCTAGAGCCCCTAGTTCAGAGCACCCTTTTGACAACATTTTCTTTTGTGAATGAGCGTACTGTATGTTCTATGTTTTGAAATATTAACAACTTTCGAAGTTGAGATGCTGTCGGGATAATAGGCATGAATATCGATGCTTCTCTGACACCACAGAGCATACGAGACCAGGGGGTGCCGCACCTCAGGCTCCTTAACGACGACCCTGTTCCTATCATATTGCTTATTATCAGTGTTGTTATCAGTTTGTGGAGTAGGAGTTGCATCTATTTGAGCAGTGTTGACTGTTTATTCGAAAAAATATCGATATAGTGTTCATAGGGACTGGAAAATCAAAGAGAGGAGTTTCAAAGTTGGGGCAAGTCAATGGAGCCCGGGAGTATATTGAAAATGTTCTACAACAACTGTTGATAAACTCTATTTCTCCGTTTATATTAGATAGGCAAGCAAACTGTATGCTCTCCATACTTATCAATTTCTATTTTAAGTCTGGTAGCAATTTCTTTGATGTCTAAAGACAATATAATTCAATTTATTTTCTATGCATACCAAGTAGTCCATTCTAACCCAGACATATTCCATGGTTAAATCGTTTTAGTGTAAATCTTTTCGTATCTAAAATGCAATGCTTGACCATTTCTAGACCAGGCATAGCTTTCAATAGCGTGTTTGACCATTTTTCTTTTTTCTTTAAGGGAATGAGATCGGTAAGTTTCAGTTATTCTTTCAATTTTAACATTACCTACTTTTTAAATCGTTTTTGGGCATCAGTGTTATTATATGATCGAATTTGTCCATTTACAATTACAGGACTTGTAATTTTGTATGTGACATTTTTGAAACACTTTGAAGCTTTCACGTGCTACACTTTTCCTTGGGTTTTTGGTTTTGCACAATCATATTGAGTTTCAAAAGTTTCTGCAGCCTTGGAAATAATGCAAGAAGTAAATTATAATGCTGAAATAATTTTATTTTGATTAGTTTTAGAAAGCAAAGAAAGTTACATCGCCGTTCTCTTTTAATTTCTAATGTTTCAATTTGAAAAGTAGATTTATGTGCTCGTTTTTGTTTCTTTTCTCGCTTTCTTCACCAGTCACAATTTTCTACAGCTTATAGCTAGCATGTATCCAGATGTCAAATTTAACTTAGTGCACAAGAAGATCAATTTAGCTGATGATATGCTGGCATGGGAACATGAAAGGTTTTCAATTAGACGATTGCCTGCTGGTACAATATCACATTATGAATCTCCAATTGATTTGGATCGCTCAACTGTGTTTTACAAAGAGTGAGTCCTACGTTGCATCGCAACCTCTATCTTTTTACATTGGTAGATAGCCTCATAGCCTAGGTTTCTAGCAGGAAAAGGAGTTTAATTAGGACAACGGTCTAACTGCTATTGAGTTTTTATAAACAATAATAATAAACCATGTTTTTACTCAATGATGGTAAAGTGTCCAGTTTGATTTTCCTTTATTTTCATGCTCCATATGAATTATTAATATATATAATACCTTTTATTTTGGTTCTGTTACCTTGTATAGTTTTAATTTAAGGTCCCCCCCCCTTCTGAAAAGCATTTTCTGTAGGTTGGCAGGGGGTACCTTGACTTGAGAATGTAAAATGAAATGAAATGTATTTTTATCATTCAAGTAGTATTTTTAATGGCGTTTACTAAATTTTCTTTTTTGATAGAGTTAATAAAGATGTTCTAGCCAGAAATATCAAGATAATCGGTGAAGTTTTGTCACGACATATTTTCAATTTAACGAATAAGGTTTGTTTGAATTGTTTTTATAGTGGTATTTTTCTTTTTATTAGTAACTGACGCTGGACTGCATAGGCTTGTAGTCAAAGTTCCTGTTTGGCATTGAGTCCGAAAGCTTACTTCTTTTCCAATTTCTCTTACGTGGATGTCTTTTATATTACTGTCCAATATCTCTGCCATTTTCCAGGCATCTTCGAAAGTCTTTCTGGCGATTTGGATGGTACTTTCCTTCCGCGTGTGTTACATTGTAGCTTGTATGAATGGATAAACATGCTTAGAATGGTATTTTGCTCTCTCCAATGTATATTGCAGCCCCTGCTCATGTTCGTTTTGACAGCTCTGTGAATTTTCTAAAGCCTTCATTTCAGGATTATATGTGGTCTACTACCAGGCAAGGATGTTCATATCGCGCTAGCAGTGTTCCACTGACAAGTCAAGTTCTTCTATAGCTCTCGAAGCCTGCCATCAGGGGTGATTTCTAGGGGGGCTTGGGGGGAGCGGAGCCCCCTTCTTAAAAATGTTGCTCATTTTCAGTTTGAGAAGCCTTGCTTTCACAAACCTTGATGTTGGTTGCATATCATTCATTCTTTCGTTTACTCCAAATTTAAAAAGAAATTCATGTCCCCTAGGTTGTAAATAAACTCCATTGCTTTGCTTCCACGACATGTGCGGTAAATCTTTTTTCCCCTTGTGCTAGATCATACATAGCTGCCAATGTTAGTCATACTGAGCATATACAGCAGTTAATGCTTCCGTTAGAACTGTAGCACCCGCTATTCAGTGTTTCCTGTCATATTCTCGAATATCAACCGAAACTGTTGTGGAATGTTATTTGAGTCTTATTTACTATCATTGCATATACATCCAAGCGAAAACTTTGATATTTTTATATTGAGTGGCCTACCAAGTAGCTGTCTTGATCAGAATGGAAGAACAGCCAGCTAGCAAAAAACACGATTCGGGATGACAGATTTCTTTGTTAGACCAGACCTAGTAAAAACACGACTCGGTCCTAGTGATGAGGGGAATGAACAGTCTGCATTTGTAGATTTGCTTTCAACAACAAAGTCAAAGGAAGACCTAAGACCTGAGCCAGAGGAAACAAGTGAGGCATCGTCGCTGTCCACAAACGGTACGCAGAATGCTCATCATTACCCTTTTTGTTGGAATGATGAACAATGCAGCAATTTTTCGAAGACGTAGTTGGCTATTTTTCGAAAATGGAAAGGTCGGTTGTTCTCTCTGTAAACGCATAAAAAATCTTGGTGTGCATTCTGAAAAAGTATTCACTTCGCCAATGAATGGACTGAATGCAAAGTCAGAGTAGCAGGAGAGAGAAGTGTTGCACAAAAGTCACTGCGTAAAACAATTGCAAAGCATGATAAATCCAAAGCTCATAACGAAGAGGTGAGGCTTTTAAATGCAAAAGAGCAAAAGTCTTTAGAAACAGCTACACTTAAAGGGCAAGAAAAACATAAAGCTGTTACAGAAAGATGTCTAAGAACAGAATACTTTATTGCCTATCAAAATCGGCCTCTTTCTGATTATCCAGATCTCATTGACCTCCAAGAAAGGAATGGCGCTATCTCAGGAACTACCTTGCAGTCAAGATTTTCTTGCAATGATATGATCAGTTCCATTGCACAAAGTATGCGTACAAAGATATGTGAAGAAATCAGAAGAGAAGGAAAAAAGATTGCCATAATCACAGACGAATCGACAACAATTTCGAAAAAAGCATGTGTTATAATTTATATTCGTTCAGTTGTGCGTGATAAGCCGTTCAATATTTCTCTTGATATCTGTGAGCTGCCTGGCCTAGATGCACAATCTATTTGTAACTACATCATTCATGTTTTGGCTAGGTACTCTTTTGATAAAGAATATCTTGTTAAAAATCTGATTGCCTTTTCTTCTGATGGTGCGTCAGTAATGCTTGGCACAAAAAATGGTGTTGGAAAGAGGTTGAAAGAGCAATTTCCTGCGCTATTCATTTGGGACTTTATGAAACACCGATTAGTGCTTGCTGTTGCAGATGCTATTAAAGAAATTGATGCTTTTCATGCGTTGGAAGTCTCTTCAATAGAATATACAGTTTATATTCACTATCATCAAAGCTACAACGGGAACTTAAAGAGCTTGATGTTGAATTGAAGAAAACAGGAAAAGTGTTCACAATCTGCTGGGCAGCCTCCACTTACAGAGCAGTGAATGCCTTATAGTCTTCTTTTCAAGCATTACATGAGCACTTCAACACTCTATTAAAGGACAGATCAATTCGATCCTGTAAACGGAAAATGTATAGTGGAATTGCAAAAAGACTAGCAACAAAGGAATTCGTAGAAGACGTAGCTGTAATTAAAGATTGTCTTGGGCAAATATCTATTTTGCCAGAATCTTTGCAGAAATCAGATGTAAGCGTTATAGATGCCAACTGTTATTTGCAGTACACAATTGACAGCTTGGAGAAGATCAAACTGTCAGTGACTGAAGGGAAATACTCTTTTGACGAGGTTGCTAGAAATGATGTTGTTTTTAAATGAGTCCCTTTGCATAGCTATGAAAGTAGAGCATCTTTCCCTTCTTTCAACAAGCCACAGTTTCTACAAGCATTAATTGACAACATCAAAGCCAGATTGTTGAATGCTAGCAACGAAAACGCTTTAAAGCAGCTAGAAGTCTTTGCCCCTGAAAGATGGTCACCAGAAATTAGTACCCCTTGGTTTGAAGGAGAGAAGTTGTTGGTAGAGCTTCGTCAGAGATTAAGCATTGCTAGCAATGAGCGAGAGCTAGTGATGGCCTTCAGAGATTATGTATCTGATCCTCGCAAAACACCAAATCCTATTGAACACATGGTGCAGGAAATACTACACACAGTTCCAATAAGCTCGTCAGAAGCGGAGAGAGGCTTTTCGCAGATGAATTTGGATTGTACACCAGCTCGATCAACTCTTCCAATAACCACCTTGTCATCACTGCTGTTCATAAGCATTAATGGACCCCCACCGAACTTGTGGAATGCTCAAGAATCTCTTTCCAGAAGGCTTTTGAGCCACAATCAGCAATGGCACCCGAAAGAAAGAAGAAATGTTAAGACAAAGGAGGATTTGAATGCTGTAGAGCTAATGTTCACATGACTTCTACAAAAGTTGTCTAGCGAAGTTCTGTTCTTTTTGTTACATTGGTTAATGTGCTGCTCTGAAGTTTCCCATGATATTTTTATTTGTATAGGGTTAGTTCTTTCTGGTTCTTCACTGCGTGATTCCATGATTGACCTATATTATCATACCTTTATCATTAAAAATATGGGTGTGGTTGCAACAATGCCACGCCCTTCTATGACGTAGAGCCCCCCTTGTTAGAACGTTTAGAAATCACCACTGCTTGCCATTTGGATAATTTGGCCAAAGTTCGTTGAACTTGCTCAGTTGTCTCATTAGTTCGCTTATGGGCCACATAGTCAGTTATAATGTGTGCTTTCACAACTTTCCTTTGTCCTTGGTTTCATGTGAAAGTGCATAATGATTAGCAATTAGGGGTGTTTATTATTTTCTCGTCGCTTTTACAGAAATCCCGAGCACCAAAAGGGCATTTGTCCCCCATATCCCCGTGGTCACGCTACTGTTTGCAACTTATTAATTTACAAACATCAGTGCCTAATAGAACAGTGTAGCTGCTCTTTTGCTAAGAAACAATGTTGCTATGAAACAATGTTGCTATGAAACAATGTTGCTATGAAACGATGTTGCTATGAAACGATGTTGCTATGAAACGATGTTGCTATGAAACGATGTTGCGGAACTATAACCTATTTGTTTTCTTTTATCTTTCTATTGTTTCTCAAATCTTTTATTATAATCATCGCTTTCCTCTTTCTCCCTTTCAACTTCTTCAATAGGGCATTTCTCTAATGTTTCATTTTATTATTTCAAGCTTGACTTTGCAGTGATATCAGCCACAATTTTCCACTAATCACAGTTTCTTGTTTAATAGTTCTCATAAGAGCATGAGAATGACTTCTGCCTATCAATTTTTTTAAATGGATGAGTTTTCTCGCTTTCATTCAGCATCTTCTTGGAGTTTTTGTGCCCTTGATTGACCAAGTACTATGTTAAACGCCATTTGTTGGAAGTCTCATTTACTAGTCTGAAGATTCAGAAAGACACCATGCTATTTCCTTAATAGATTTATTTGAGTTAAGCCTTGGCGTTTATGTTTCTAGGTTCCTGTTGGGAATACCCATGCTCAGTTAAAGCATGTGAACATGGTTATGTAGTCATACTTAGTTATTTTCATTCATTTTAGACTTATGCGTCAAGTAATTTCTCTATTCGTTCAACTATTTTCTTTCTATTGTATATTTAACCATATTTACGTAAAGGGTACTGATTCAAGTTGGGATAAATCGGGTGTTGACTATGATTTTATGGTGTTATGAGTAAGGGTAAATCACACAGCTATTCTGTGCTATTATCTATATCCTGTTTTTCACATTTGCAATTGATTAGACAAATTTAGTCATTTCTTGTAACGGTATAAGTACAGGTTATTATTATTTTATCAGTAGTTGTTCAAGAACGGTCGGTAGCGTAGAGTAAAAATATGAGTGAATTATTATGAGTGTGAAATTAGAGAGTGGTGGTTTTCAGTCGGTCTCTCTCTTACTCTCATCTCTTCGAACTGGCAAGAGTATTAAGCATAGTTCCTAACTAGAATTTATATTGCTGTTGTTATAGAAACTCCAGCAACTTAATGTCTAATTTTAACGCAATTTACAAAGTAAATTATGTTTTGACTGAATATTTCAAATTGCATCTTTACGGTGGCCCATAAGGGTAAAACAAATTCAAGTAGACGAAAACCATTTGAAGTTAATGAAAAATAATTTAAAGTTTCATTCGATTTTAACTCCGTTTCCCCCAATTGCTTGGGGCTTGGAGGGTGCCTCTGAGAGGATTTTAGTTCTAGCACGATTAGTTAGGACCGGATGCCCTTCCTAGCGTCACCAATAGTCTGCGGTGGGCCTCGAACCCAGGACCACGTTGTTCTGAGTCGAGTTCATCACCGCTAGGCCACGGCTGATCAACGAAAATAATTTACCAATATTAGCATTATAATTTAACAATATTACTGATTATCGTCTTTGCTTCATTTTAGGAATCTTCGAAACAGTTAGAGATTCTTTCGGGCTCATTAGTAAGTAAGATATAGTTATCTTAATCGCTAGATTCTATTGTTCTTTGATAATTTCACGTTACAAACAATAGTTTATTTTGAATTACTGTTCGTTGCCTTATTAGCAGGACCTTCTGAATATTACCTTACACTTCCCCCCTCTTGTTGGGGATGATCGCAGGGAGCTTAGTCAATACCTAACCATTGAACTTGGTAGGTGTAATGATTGATGATTTCCAGGCTGTGTCAGTTGTCATTTACAAGGAAATAGCTAGCATTAGTAGATGGTTCATTAAAAACAGTCAGTCACAATAATGAGCGTTTGTGGATACATGTCAGTTTTAGCAAAACCACAGAGTGGAAACTGTGCTATTCTTAGGAAGTAAAGGGACTTATTTGTTACATTTCCTCATCAAAATAGGAAGCAACACAACATTTCGTTTGATCCATCGCTTCTCAGTGAGAGAAAATCTTACTTTAAAATGGCAAGTGGAAGTATTTGAGTAGCTGACGCAAATGAGATTAGCATTCTTCAATTTGATTATTACAGTTTCAATTGCCACTTCTGTTGTGTGTTTGTCAGTTGTGCCAAATACAAATTACCCAGTTTTAATAAGATTTGTATTGGTATATTAAATATTAAGTCAGGTATGTAAAGTTTGAAAATTGGTTTATACATTGCAACTAATATTGGTGATTTTTCGGACACCATTCATTTTTACATGGAGGCTCTTCTTAAATGATGACAATTTCCTGCTTAATCCAGAGTGGACACTCATCCTTGAATTCCTTGAAAAATCCTGGGATTTTTCAGTATCGAAAAGAATTTTGAATTCACTATTTTTCTTTGAATTCCTTCAATTGTCCTTGAATTTCTTGAATTTTCCTTAAATTTCGTTCGAGGAGTATTCAAGGATTTCAAGAACGGTAGGGCACCCAAGTAATATGTTATTAAAATATCACATTAACCCTCGAGCATAAGTTGATAAAAACCCTCACGGACCCAAAACAACTATGCCCCCTCCCTCCTTTTTGTTAGTACTCCTCAGTCACGGCTAATGATGAGTGAAGAGCCAGTCAAAGGTATACAGTTATGCAAGGCACCCGAAGATGGAAAGTACCTCTAGCACAGATATGACACATTTTATGTACGTTAGTTTTCATGTCCTCTTTAGTTCAGGGGCTCCTAGGCCATGACTCCACGGTCCCATTGACTAATCCGGCCCTGCCCCCAAGAGATTCAGATATATAATGGTAGTAAATGTAATGGAAAACATTCTCATGAGAATCTAATTTGGCATATATTTTGTATTGACATTTAGCTAATAGATGTTTTCATGTTCAAGCCGTTTTTACTTCAATGCAAAGATCTACTACCTTGAAATCACCTTTTCTAATCGTTGTTGGATGGTTTTGGAGATGTCGCAACTCTTGTATTATCATTTTGGTTTAACACCTGATATGGTGTATAAGACAAGCAGATATTTCGCTGAGAGTGTTCTCCATTTTCTTGTCTCAGTGAAGCCATCTGATAGTTGAAAACTGTATTTCTGATCTCATTCTTCGCCATGCACCTTTCGATTGGAGGCAATCCCTTCAGCTCCATGAGTAATAACTTACAAAACATTTCATCAGCGTCATCATCTTCCTCAGATGCCAATTTCCGTTTTTCAGCTTTGCTTTCCTTCAAGCTTTTCTGCGGGAGAAATCCCGTACAGTTAATGTAAGTTTTTTTATTGGGAGCTATAATGTAGGGTCGCTTTTTTGCAGCATGCTCATCTTTGTCAAGATTATTATGTTTTCTTGTGTCTTCCATATCATTGTGATTGAACCCCTCCTCTTGGGTGTCAAGGCTTATTATGTCAAAGTTATCCTCATTTTTGTGACACTGGACTAGGGTTTTTCGGCCGTCTTTCTTGAATGAAGCTATCAAGCCAATCGAGAAATTGATAAGGTACGAGGCTTCGTTCTGCCTTTTCGACTGCAGCTGCTGATATGTCCAATTTTCTAGCATCTTTCAACTCCTTTCTTTTTCTGAGATACCTTTTCTTCAGGATCCCATAACAACTTTGTGCTTTAGAACCTTAAAAACATTGAAAGCAGAATTATTATCTCAGAAAGCAATTGATTTTGCCATAGAAATGCCAAACGAATTTGAGTTTGGAAAGTAATCAAGTGGTAATTATAATTGATTACCACTTGATTACATTTTATACTTAACAATTTATATTTAGAACATGGTTTTGAAGTAGTGTTGTCAATATGTTGGCGTAATAACACATCGTTTACTTGAATCCTAGCTGAGCTAATTTTTTTTAGTTGGGATCTATGTTTATTCTTATCTAATTCTTAAGCAACAAAAAGTGCAATTTTGCTTGAAAATTAGCGAAAAAATTCAATAGTTTGTCGAATGTGTCAAAGGAAAATAAATGCAATCAGAGCTGCTGAGAAGGAGCTGGGGGATTTCCCCGGGCTTCAAGGTCAGGGGGTGCTCTTACAACTTGATTAAGTGTTTTTGTAGTCAAAAATTATCTTGACGTATTAAAGCTGCTCTGAAAAAATTGAATATCATGTTCTTAAAATGCCTTCTTTCAGAGAAAAATTGAAGGGTATAGATTACCAACGCGCAATGCAATGCAATAACACCGACTCCCTGGGGACCTCATGATAAAGAAATAGATACTAATATAATAGATACAGAGTAGAAAAGAAAATAAATGGATGAAGATAATCTAGAGTAAGATAATTTAGATACAGTGTTTGGATTCTCAAACTTGTGGAACGTTCCGTAATTTTTTGGCAAAGATCGGTAATGATGTAGCGTTGGCTTCAATAATTGAAAAGATTGGTAAGCAACTACCCTAAAATTTATTTGTTTAAACCATCCAAATTTTCGTTTGATAATAAGAGTTTAATAGAAATATCTTGCTTTAAAATTGTGAAATCTGTGACGTCCGGATTGCGTACACTTCTTTCCGTATGCCGAGTTTGTCATATTACACCTCATTCCCCCAGACCCTTATTCCCCCTTCGAACCTGGGCATCCTTGCGAATTGCCCCTTATTTCTTCGATATCTCGTTTATATTCATATTTCGATTATCCGGACTCTCAATTTTCCGGACTCTTGATTATCCGGACTTTCTTGCTTTGTTTGGAAGAACTTTTGGGATCCTACCGTACAAAACCAACTGATACGAACTCTGCATGCGGAGAGCTTCTAATCACAAATATTGAATTGCACTTTAGATAGTATTACAATTTCTATTAGAACGATTTGATAAATTAAATTGAGAAGAAGTGAATACATTTGGTATGGTATTGATCAAGGATATCTAACGACCTTTTCCTTCTTTGCGGACATTAAGGATTTAAGAATGCCTGAAACCATCTCCAGTAAAAGTGAATTTGATAAATGATTGACCGCACGAAATATTTTGAAATGTATTTTAACGTTGCTGAGCGACGTTTTCTATGTTGTAAATAGCGCATTTTCAGTCGCAGACATTCTACGGGGTTTTCCCCAAATGTTTTGCCATTCAGCGACCGTAAATCTATTGGTAAAGGACTTTACCATCCTCGATAAAATCCAGCTTCTCTGCAATTCTGTCCCATGCATCCGCCACGACGTCTGCCTCCTTGTAACCCTTTTCTGTCTTGTCATAAAGACAAGGGAATAATCGAACTTCGTCTGCGAGCTGTGCTTCTTGTTGAAGTGATAACGTACCCATCGTAGAGGATTCCTCTGTCTTTGCCACTATCTTTCTAGATCGAAGTTGTAAATCACGTTAGGTTTGGATTCCTTTATCGCAGGGCATTCGCACGTGTTGAAAGTTCTAATGCGCAACGGCAGGCATTGGCGTCCTTTCCGACAAAGGTTATCTCATGAGATTGAGTCAATTATCCTTTGTCTGCCTGGGTTTCTTCAACTTGCGATCCGTTTCAAATTAGCCCAATGTTGCATGACGTCTCCATTGTCATTTCTCGTGAGATGTCATGAGACAACAGTGGGATTATGCAGGAAGCCGTCTGAAGTTTGTTCCACTCGATATGACGACTAACTTCAACACCAATTATCCTAGTAATACCTCCTACCACTTAACGGCGTCATCTGCGTTCTCTGTGGCGCAGTTACCCCATTGGTTTCAAATTACAAGAAACTCCATTTCCAACACTCATTTTGGAACCCGCATTTCTCATAGAAACATTGTCGTGTGGTTTGGTTTACACTAGCACAAATACTTATCGAAGTAAATTTCTCCCAGCCATGAGGTTAAAGATTTAGTAGGAACGCCCCTTTGCGAATTAGGTTGGAGATTATTTGCATTATTGAGGCTTATGCAAGCAAGGACAATTGGCCTGGTCTAAACCGTCTGATTGACAGTTTGTGTTCTTGAAGGAAAACCCCTCAAGCTTGGTTTCCACTGTGAGTTAAATTGAGATAATTTTAAGATTATGCGGGAATACTTCGGGGCCACCCACATAAAGCGGACGTAGAAATTTCAAAAATGCTACCCATCCAGCTTGTACGCAAACGTACTTGTTCAAGATTACCGCCTCCACCCCCCCCGTCTGAGTACGTACTTTCAAGTTGAAGCCCCCCCTCCCCGAATTAGCTTTCATCGATCAACCACTTTCAGCCTGTTTCTAACAAAATTTTAGCGAGCAAAAAAGTGAATCACGATTATATTATAAGATCAGCCCCATCTTTCAGTTTACGTTACTGCATTGAAGTAGAAATCTGACAGAAATTCTCTTGTTCAGAAGCACTCACAATGCAAGCAGGGTATGTAACTACTGGGCCAATTCCATAGGAGGGCCTCCGTAAATTGCCCTTTGCATATCAGCCTAGGAGAGTGATCGGGCGATAAAAGTTATTACTTCGTAGGCTTCCCCAAGAAGAGTCAAAAGCACATAAGCTATGAGTCTGGCAACAAATTAAGTCATAAGTGTTAGGAGCTAAATCAGGTTCTTGGAAGGGCCGCCAATCGCCTATGTAAATAAGAAATCTGTATGCAACTCAAACAGCCCACACAAGACAAGATTCTGCCACTACCATCTCCATCACAAGAGGAGTGAGACAAGGGTGCATCTTGTCCCCAACTCTCTACAATATTTATGCAGAAGAGGCATTCAAAGACTTTGGAAAAAACAAAGGTATAAAAATAGGAGAAAGAACCATGAACAGAATTATGTATGAAGATGACACTGCTAGCCTCAACGATTCAAAAGAGGATTGAAAGAACTCATAAAAGAATTGAGCGAAAGAGGAAGAGAATATGGTCTTACAGTAAACTTCTCAAAAATAATGAAAGTGTCTAGGACAGGTGAAAATGAAACTTCACTGTTTATTGAAGGAAAAGAAATAAAATGTGTACAGTCCTTCGATTTTCTAGGAGTGCTTTTTCCAAATAATAACAAAGAGGGATCAGAAGTAAGAAGGCGAATAGGAATAGCTAAACAAGCATTCTGCCACAATAAGACTCTGCTCAGAAGCGACCTCAGCCTTAAAATTAAAAGGAAAATTATAGAGACAATGATCTATCCAATAGTCAGGTATGGCTCTGAATTGTGGCCAGATACAATCAAAATAAGAAAGGAAATTGATGCTTTCGAACACTGGGCACTTAGAAGGGTACTCAAGATTAGTTGGACTGAGAGGGTGTCAAATGAAGAAGTGAGAAGAAAAATGGGAATGTTAGTTCCAATACTTGGGACTGAAATTAAAGAAAGAAGATTTAGATTTCTAGGACATGTTCTAAGAGAATCAGCAGGAAAGGAATTGAAAGATATGTTGAAGACAGAAATAGTTCAGAAGTGCAAAATTAGGGGTAGAAATAGAATGAAATGGCATGACATTGGAAACAGTGTAACAGAAATAAGGAAGTTTGAGGAATTGACAAAGAGTGCCGAGGACAGAGAGAAGTGGAAGAAATACCTGAAAGTGGCCAACCTTCATTTATGAAGAGGCATAAAGAAGAAGAAGAAATAGATCAGCGAGGGCGTTTGCGAGGGTGAGGGCGATTGCCCGCCTAAAATGAAAAGGCCTACCTTCATGCCCATCGATACTCACAAACATTAAGAATGAATATCAGGAAACTATTTCAGGTAGCATCACTATGTTTACCAAGAAAAATCAACAGTAGCCCAGTTTGACCTCAGTCCTTGGGGCAAAAAACAAGCAAAGGGCCCAATGGGACAAATGTTCCACCAGTCAGTACCTTAGACATGCCCCGGATGTCAGCATGTTGAACATTTGAGATACGTGTCGAAAAAACACCGGGATTCTTGGTATAGTTAGGTACATTGGTGCAGTCATATTCCGTGCTTACATATCGCCAAGAATCCCCCTCCCCCTAGAACGCAAACGTATGCTTTTCCCCTCCCCACTTTGTGCGTACGTACTACGAAGATGGCCCCTTGATGAAGTAATACGAAATAACGCTGGTATAATGCAAGATTGCACGAGATAGCATGGAATAACATAAGATGGACTCATGAGCGGCCCGTTAGAATATATTGAATATATAGAATATATTGAATACTACAAAGTGTAAATAACCCTCATAGAAGTAAGTAAACTAAGCTAGATCACTCTCCGAACCTCACCCTACAGTTGAACCTTCTACTAGTGGGCATTTGTCGATCCAAAGCCAAGTGGCCGTTAATAGGAGGTTGCCGTAGACCTTTTCGCGAATTGGACCACAATGCATTGCAATCGCACTGGCGGCCATATTGGTAGACCACTAGTAGCGTACAGAACCAACTCTAAATATCATGCCGAAATTATGCTGTGTTGTTTCTTTTTCTAATAAGCAGACAAAGGGTCTAGATTTGAGTTCCTTTTGTATACCTTCAGTCATAAGAAATGAAGGAGCATTTTCAATTTGCTTATTTACTGAGGGCAATTTTCAATATGCAGATTCCTGGGTAAGGGTCTGCATCTCTCTCAAACGTACCACAGCATCAACGAAAAACATTATGGAAGCCATATGGGAACATCTTAACTCAAGTCAAGTTATACAATAACAGTGAGCTCTAATTTTACTACTGCACGAAAAAGCGGAGTGATGGCCCAGTGGTAGAGCGTCTGCCTCACAACCAGTAGGTCGTGGGCTCGAGCCCCGGCCGAGTCATACCAAAGACTAAAAATGGTACTCACTGCATTCTCATCTGGCGCTCGACATTTGAGAATGGAGTGGGAAAGTTAAACTCGCGGAGCTACCAGTGAACCAGCCCCCCGCTGTAGCTTTCACTGCATGCGCAGACGCGTGGCCTAGGGCTATAGAAACGGAGATAGACGCCGCCCTATGCGCCATAGGCGCGAGAAAGGACTTTGATTTTTTTTTGACGAAAAAGCGGAAACATTTTTGACATACTGAGAAGCTTTTTTCGTCCGACACCCGTCAGGGTATGAAACTCCGGATAACGACCAAATGGTGAACCGAAATATATAACCAAAATTGCATTACCTTTGTCCCGAAAATCTTCGCCATAAGTTCACTGAAAGATCCACGATCACAGATTATAGAACCAGAAATCATGGAGACCTGCAAATTCCTAGAGTTAGGTTAGAATATGCATAACGAAGTTTCTACTTCTCTGGTGTCAAAAACTGGAATGATATCCCTGACAACATTCGAGAACGAGAATCAGTCGCTCGTTTTAAAACAGGTTTTAGAGAGTATCTTTTGAACCTACAAGACCCAAACACGACCCCTTGGTAGAGCAGCAATTCTTAAAATTATTGTTTTCTTTCTAAAAATATATTGTTATTAGTGTTAATTTTCCTAGCTGAAAGGTACTCGTGTGTATAAATATTGATAAAATGAAAATGAAAAATGAAATGAAAAACCAGATGCGGATGCACATAATAGGATGTGTCTAATTGGCCCCAAGAGTGGGCAATTAGCCCTATTTCCATTGCTTACTTGAAGATTTCAAGTGAAAAACGAACTCTTCTTGTTTAAACAAGACTGGATTTTGAGTCTTGATGTAAACAGATTCCAAAACACTTAAATGAAAAGACGATCTTGCTTGCGCAATGATTCGAAAATCTTCGTCTGTACATTTTTTTGTGCATTCTGGATTTGTTATTTTCTTTTGTCCTATGACCGACTCACATTTAATTTCAGAATCGTTGTTTTTTACACACATGGCAGTTCTCTGCGGTGTTACTTTTCTTCCTGATGCTTGTGGGGACATGGTGTTTTATTCTGTCTGCTAGCCTCTGCGCATTGCGTCCTACGTATCGAGCATCATATTGGCACGAAAATCATAAACTGAGCTGTAATTATATTTCCATCTTCAGCAAGAATGAACCAAGCCTGCAGTGGTGTTTCACTCAGCCATTGGCTGTGATTTATCTTACCACGCACAACATAGTTCGCTATTGTGTGCCACAGCAAATGTTCATGTAAGTCTCAACTTTGCGTACGTACGCAGAAGCAAAGAGGTCGTTAGCTTCCAAACTTCGATAATTTTTAAACCTTTCATGATGTAGAAAGGACTCTGGCCTATGATAAAGTAGTTCACCATATCGATGTACACTTGAAAAATTAACAGGATCAGTGATCCACATTGTACCAGTGGGCGAGTATGTAAAATATCCTCCAATGATGGCTGTCTTGTTGATTACCGCCTTCGTGCATCAGCGTCTAAACTTTTGGTGTATTTTTCCTTCGGAAAACTGCTTATCGCTCTGAGATGCAGAGTCAACGATTTGATCGGCTACTACCAGTGTTCTACCAATATGGCCGCCAGTGCGATTACAATGCATTGTTGTCCAATTCGCGAAAAGTTCTGTTGCTGGGGTTTACTAAAAAAATTCAGAAAATCTTGGCCTAGACGCATTTTGTGTGTTTATATGTTGTTTTTAAGACACTTGATTGCCTGTAAAATACACAGTTTTTTTGTTAGAAAATGGTTTATAAAAAAGTAGTACTCAGCTGCTCAAAAAGTTAGGAAGGTTCAGTAATGGATGTTTGAAACTTAAGAAAGCTTGTTAGTGTTTATGTAGTTAAAATTCGATTTATCTGTGTAAAGAATGTGATGTATATGATGTTGGCTAACCCCTAACTGTTAAACTTCTGTTATTTACTAATATTAATCATAATTTCAAGCATACAAAAATGCATAACATTTAGTTAGGCCTAGCCAGGGATGTGCCAAGACACTTTTCATTAGCGGGGGGGCCGTTTTGACCAGTGGACCATCTACTGTTAAGGTCACGTAAAATTCTGTGACCATTTCTCTTGCAGCATGTCCAACTTTTTACCAACTTACCAACCAACTTACAGTGCGCATTTGTACCTCACGCCCCGTATAAGTACATCACTGGGCCTAGCCCATGCCATTTCGATAAAATCCAACCAGTTAAAAATACACTCCTGACATGATTAGCTTGGCATCCCTTGACACGATTTGTGTTGCATTCCTTGACATGATTTGCGTGGCATCCCTTGACACGATTTGTGTTGCATTCCTTGACACGATTTGCGTGGCATCCCTTGACATGATTTGCGTGGCATCCATCGGGGTTATCTTTCTAACCAAAAATGCTTGTTTAAAAAAATGGAAGAAGGAATGAACATTCCAGAATTTTTGAAGTGCTCAATGCTGCCTGTTGAATAATTTATTTGCAAAAGATTTTCAACTACTACCATATGGCTCGCGGAAAGTTCCAAAAACTGATTCAGCGCTTTTCGGACATCTTAAAGCCTCGTTTACACGTTGGTTAAAGTCCTATTAATGGTAGCAGGAGATGAAAATAAAATTTTTGACCAAATAGACTAAGAAAAATATTAAGAGTTGATGAATACATCTCCCCCATGCGTACGAAACTACAAGATAGTTGGTCATGCATCTCATCGGTTATTGTGTACTCTTTGGTCTTTTTAGTCACAGTAGTTGCTCAAATGGTTAAAACACCCCCCTCCAACGGAACATTTGTTTAGGAACATCCCTAATTTAAGGGCTCTATCTCGTAAAATTTGGCGTAAAGATGCACTTCTTACATTGATCATGTAGTAAAGAGTTTGAACTCGTGGCTTCATCATTAGTAGCATCACATTTGAAACTTTACCTCGTCTAAGAGTCAACATTGGTACTGCCAGGCAAGCGTGCATTATTACCCAAAACAATGGACTTAGGTGGCATGGTATGGAAGCATCAGATATTTGATTACAGATCAAAAGCCAGAACGGAGAAAAAATGTTCGAATCTCATTTCAGCCCATTGTGCAAGGCACTTAAAGAAAATCTTCTATAGAAATGAAACCTTATAAAGACCATTCGCCAAGCTCGTATACTTTGTAATATGACGTTACAAAGTCCATCAGCTAAGCCAACGCTTCAAGTGAAATCAATATTCCATGGAAGAGACACTTTTGGCGCATGTGCTCGTTTGATGCATGACACCAATAGGCTTTAGGAGCACCCCCCTTGTTTTATATTTTCACAAGAATTGTTCTCGGGGCAGGTTACGTTGGTAAACCCCACTTCAAGTTCCAGAGGTTTTTTCTCAATTTAAGTCAACGATATAGTTTCTAGGCTCCAATACTCCAATCCAAATGAATATATACATAAATACATAAGAAATAGAAGCTTTTAGGACTGATAAATGTATAGAAATATAAGATAGACTATTTCGCTCGATTTTCTACAAGCTCTTAGACTCCAAATCTCCTAAACTCAAAATCTGCTTAACAAAACATAAGGAGAGTATACATAAATTGTTCATTGCAAGTATCAATCAAACTATATAGATTTACAGGCTGTTAGTAGTCAAGGGGTTCGCTCTATTCTACAAGATTCTTGACATCCCTCTCCAACAGTATGAGTTTTATTCATAGTTTTGTTCATTGGAGAGAGTTATGTAGAATGTGTAGAAGTTTGGTGGTGTAGGTGTTGAAGTCGTGTTGAACAGATACATGCCAAGGTATTTGAGTTAAGAGAATTGTTTTTGTTGCAGGAACCGGACAAAGCAATCATATCAACTTGGTTGAATCAAGTGTCTGCGGAATCTAGATGCGCATATCTTATAACAAAAGAAAGCCCATTTTTTCAAGCTGCGGAGGAGGTATGTTAGTTGAAACATGGCAAAAAGCCCTTGGGCTCAGTTCTTTTCTTTCTTTCTTTCAGCAATTGTGCCACATTACCACCAGGGTCATATCTCAAGGGTAAATGACCCAAAATATTTCCTCCTCCTCAGCTGCTGTTTATTATATATTTCCATCATTGTGGCACACATAAGAAGTGTACTCTAATGACAGTGCCAATCTAAATATTCCATTTAGCATCTTATCTTGCATTATCATATGATTGAATAATGACCGTTGTTTATTTTTAAGATGTTGCGCCTGCTTATGGAGTGTGAATGAATTGTGCTTTTGTTGATTTCCAGGTATTGTCAACCTACCTAAAAGATGTCAAAAGGATGTTAGCTAGAGCAGATAAAAAGTTGGTTAAAATTCCATTCTACTTCACATGAAGTGCTTTTGTCCTATGCATATATTGCTGTGTACTAAAATAAATCAGCTTTTGCTAAGCGACAGATTCGAATTTTATAATAATATTATCTAGTGTTGATGGTGAGTAATGTGCCTAGCAATCTTGAATGTTGAAATTCCTTTATATCGTTGTTCATGGTTGGGAATTTAGCCTTTTTGAAAAGTTAAATGTTTCCTTTATGGGGAGCAACGGCAACACTCTAAGTCAATCAATGGTCAGTTTCCTCTTGCAGAAAGGCTACTTCGTCATTGTTTTTGAAAGTATCACTGTTTCTTTTTCGTTGATCATATGGCTACGTATGCGCAGCAATTGCCGTTGCATATGCGTAACCCACTGTAAACTCTATTGCTCTGCATCTCATACCTTCCTTTGTAAGCTGTCTTTTGTAAGTTAGCAACTAGTTCGGTTGGAAACTGTGCCATTTTTGTAATCCTCAGTGTGACACGGCTGTTGACCCAGCTACTGGATAATTATTGCAGTATAAACTGAGTCTTATACTTTTGCAGGGACCCAGAATTTGTGTTTTATGACGGATTTGAAGCAAAAATGTCCGTCTACAGGTAGGTTTATATTTCATTTTTCATCTCATATTCATACCAGTAATTTACAGTATAACAGAATTTCTTGGATAAACCCAATGGCCTTGGGTTTTTAAACAAACCTGTCGTATTTTTTGACCTGAGTGAAGTTGAGCCTTGAATGCAGAACTGTTGGAATTAATAAGTAAGGCAGATCGTGTTCAGTGTGGAAGGAGTAATTCTGCACAGCAATTTATGTATGTCAGACCATGTTTATCGAGGACGCCATTTCTCTGATTCAATTTCTTGTGTACATCTTTAATTGAATTTTCATTGTACACTGAAGAACAAAAGGCTGTGGCTTGGGAATTCGCCCTAGGGACATCCGTCTTTCAACTTCATATGTCTCCATTTGCGTATAGTATTTGGGCATATATTTGATAGGTACCCCAAAACTTTTCCCATTCTTTGATCGCTGGAAAGCCAATCAACTCTTTCTAGTACTGCAAAGATAAAACCGAAAGAAAAGAAATCGTAAACTTTGCTACACATGCGGTACACAATTTATAATTGTTGTGTTCTTGGTTGCCACAAGACCCCTCGTGTTTTGAACGCATTTCTTAAATAAAAAAACACGCCTGAAAGGAGCTGCCCAAACCAGAATTTATCGAGGGGCATTTGAAACAGTTCTTGTTATTGACAGTTTGGCAATGCACTTTGTAGAAGTTGAAATTGAAATGTTTTTATCAGTATTGTTTATTTGTTTATTCTATTTTGTTTATGGTTTCTATGGTAATAGCATTAGGTAGGAACATTTTGGTACCAAACTAAGTTAGTCAATTAAATGAAGTGATCTTTTCAGCGTCGGTTATACAAATGAAGTTGCTCGATTCACCTAATTTTTCACTACATAAACATTTAAGCTCTTAGAAATTCTTTATTTTTATATGCATGATATACAATATAGAGCTGTGTTCTATAGATGATATAAGTTGGCTCTAGCTAACACAAGAGAAATAACATTTTAGTAAATGCAGAGCGATTATTTTGACTTTTGTAGAACATTAACAATTATCTTAGTGTACTTTGTGATACAGTTACAATTTACTTACAAATTGTTTTTGTTGTTTTTTGCACAGCGTCAAACCAGCATTATTCGATCTTCTGTTGGCCCTTTTCATTGCTCTTTACCTCGTCACAGTTTATTTTGCAATTGAGGTATTTTATCTTTTTTGTTTGTTGTACTAAAGGTTGTGGGAAAAGGAGATTTGCTCCTGCATTGCATTTGTGCAAATTCTATCACATCTTGTTTTGTGTCGTTACCCCAAAATTTATATTACTATTTTCTATTTCGGTGTGATTGTAATGAAACATCCGTGCAACTCATGTACAATTCCAATATGCAATTTCCGTACAAGTTCAATGCAGTTTGTTGCATACAATTCCTGCCCTCATGGTATCAAATTTCTACTTGAACTACATTTCATGTAGAGCCAACGCCATGAAAAACAGACGGAGTCATGCAGAGTTTGCATCATGTGTATCATTTATATGACGCACTAGTGACTCTGTATGAAACAATACAACTTTGGGTTAGAAATACATGAAGTATTATGCCGTGGTTAAGGTACCCTTTCTTTTTCATTTGCGCTCAGCTACCCTTCCACTTCTACTCACAAGTTAGTTAGTCTGAAAATTGCTGCATTTGCTTCACATTACGATTTTTATTTTTCAGTTCCAGAACAAGTATCCATTCTATAAATGTACTTTGTATTTTTCTTTCGTATTCATCAATGCGTTGGCCTTCATTAAAATAGAAATCTATTGAGACTAAGATACGACGAAGCTTTTAGAAGGTTTTTTGCTTTCATTGGGCTGTGCTTCTTTATTTCCACAAAATTGGTCAGCTGAAGCTGTTCTTTCTTCAGCATCTAAGTTGTTATTGAACTGATTACAGATTGGGTAGCCATAAATAATCAATCGAGACTGGACTGTTACTCGTGACTGTTATGCTAATTTATAAAAACCCGTAGTAGAGATGGCATAGCAGAGTTAAAACCTACATTTATATCATGAGATTGCTATTTAATTTTCCATTCACATCGCATTTGACACACTATGCAATCTATCACAAAATATGTTAGTTGATTTTAATTAAAAGGCACATTACCTTGAATATGTCAAAATCTTCAAGTGCCGTATTTCCTGGTGCTTCGTGGTGAATTTAGTACTACTTCAGGCTTGTTACTCATTTTGATTCTCCATTTGTCTCACGTCTACTTAGGTAAAAATGCTATTTGTAAATACTTACGCGACTGGTACACGTTATTTATAAGAAAGTTATTGTGTCCTACTACTGACACGTGTTTAGCTTTTTGCCACTAGTAGGCCTATCAACGTTTATAGGTCTGAAGAAACCATTATTGAACTGCCGTAGCCTTTTGAGCAAGTCGAGCACCAGTTTCTTATTAGCCCATGTCTTGCAGAAAAGGGCGTGTGATGTCATAGATTTAGTAGCGATGATTTTCATGCTACGTGCTGAAGAATTTGTTACTCACTGCCGCAAAAAAATCCTTGTATTTTGTGTACGGAAGAATGTAAAGATGGCACAAAAAAATGGAAGCAGTGTAAACATACTTAAGTCGCTTGCACTCATGTTGTGGATTTTCGATCAGTATTAACGCCTGGTCTAACGTAGTTTTACTTGGGAATGATAGCATGAAATAGATTCATGTCCTGTGTTACGTTATGAAATTGTTCGTGTATATTGTTTGTCTTTGGGGAATGAGCAAAATGTACAAAGTGATCAATTGGTCCGGGTAAAATTGAGTACACGGACCGTATGTGGCCCGAGAGCCTTGAGCTTGGCACGTGTGGTTAGAGACGCAGGGAGATATAAGCACTGAGGAATTGAACTGACGACTTTGCCTTGCTTACCGATTGCCTGGGGTATTTGTCTATCATGTGAAATAATATGGGGTGTGTCTCTACATCTGTGCTTTTACTTTATATTAGGGAATTGAATGTTTTGGGGCTGATCATCGACGATGTGAAGCAAATTATTGCAGCCTCTAGAATTTCATTACAGAACCCAATATTTAATTTGAATATCATGGTTATTCCTTGTGTTGGAGTTTAAAAGTGTTTTCACAGCTATCAAGCAAGTATACATCAACTTCAGAATACATCGTTGTAAAAATAGTGATGCATATCACATTGCAGTATGCTTCATAATTGTACGATAAGAAGGTATTTCTTGCTGTTATTAGCTATAGTTAGTGACGCGTCGCTCTTTATTTCATCCCAGAACTTTCCACTGCTGCTTGACTTCATGCCAAAGGCTATTGCAAATGGAAAAAGTCATCAGAACTGATTCCAACAAAAGGAGGCACATGCACGAAACGAATCGATTTATAGAGATTAGCCAACATATGTACGATTGTTTGTACTCTTCCTTATTTGATAAAGAGTTTGTTATCTGCAAAGGAATCAACGACTTTTCTTTCCAACGTCTATTTCTTTTTCATTTTTATTAGATTCAATGAGTGGCCATTCACTACGTATTTATCTTCTATATGAAGCATCATTTTGCTGTTTATCTCCCTGAACTGGAAAGACTTTTTGCTTTCAAGGGGATGCCAGACCGAATAGAGTTATAAGTGCCTTTGAGTGCCTTTTAGAAACACACCCCCAAGTGATTACTTTTTCATTTTCAATCCAGAGCATTGTTTTCCGTCCCCCGTGTTTTTCTTCTTTTGGGATTTCAGCTATTGCAACCCCCTTCTATTTGGCATTTTGAGGGTAGCAATACAGTTATTATAACCTAAATCAAGTAAACTTTTGGGAAACATAACGAATTTAGTATCAATTCAACATGTCAATTTGCTGAAATGAACTTTCATTCATACGGTTTTCATGAACAAGTTTAAAACGAAAATATTCAAGTTCTGAATCGGCAGTCTAGGCGAGGGTCACATCGCTCTCAAAAATTACAAAGAGCGAAACACTCAAACACAAAATAGCCAAAGAAAATCACAAAAAACTCAGTAAAACTGGTAAAAATACCATGAAAATTACTCAAAGATCCGGTAGATAACAAAAATGTCACGCAAACCCTACGTTTTCTTACAAGTGTTGCATCTGTAGCAGGTGCGGATCCAAAGGAATTTCTGACATTCGCAAAATTTCAAATGCAAAAATGACCACGCCCAATTGACCACACCCATATCAAAGCTTAATGCAAATCGCTTTAATGCATTGGGGGTCATGATAGATAAAGTAGGGATAGCAAAATATAATTATTTTTTGCAAGGCCCCATATGGACAGAGAAAATATTTCGCGCCCCCTAATCGCTATAAGTAAGACCATTGTCTGTAAAAATTGTATATGTATAGCTGTTTCCTGGGGTCATGCACGCCCCCTCTATCATTATATCACACCCTATTGAGGGGCGCGTCCCTCATACGTCGTACTGACGTAGAGAAAGTCATCAGCATAGCATCATGTCGATAAAGTGGGCACCTAGAGCCCCCAATTATTTATGCTCAATGCCCCAAGAGGCATTCTCTTAAGATATTATATTACACTCGACAAGAAAAGCAGTGAGTTGGAAAGTTACATGTACGCAGAGCGGGATTCTGTTTCAAGCGAAGGTATATTTAATGGAGCGTTTTCCGAGAAAATGGCGAATAAATGCTCCCAAAAATGTATGCGCACTTCCCACACAGACAGTCCCTAAAGATTTATAGAAACAATTGGATAATGATTACTTGTGTTGAAGAAGTAAGCGTGCGTAGGACGCTACTTCTTATCTTAGACAACCAAAACCCCTTGAATTAGGCTATTCTCAAAGAGGAGGCTATGAGTCTAACCCGCATTAAATCACGCTGAAAGCTGCATGCACTCTTTCTTAGTAAAACGATTCTTCTCACAGAAAGCCAACAGTTGCAGGATCTTCGGCATTCCTGTTCGATAAACCAAATGAAAAATTACCGAAAGCCAGGACTAGACTCAGCGGAAGCTCAACGAACACTGAATGGAAGCTTAAAGTCGATCGGTACCAGGGGAATCTCACCAAAAATGAAAACCTTTATCAACAACATGCATTACGAGACACTGTATTATTCAATGAAGAATCTAGTGATTCCTTGCTGGGATGGCTTTCTCCCCTTTTTGCTGACGTCTAAACGATTGAGTGGGAGAATACTTTTCGCCACACCATCCATTTCAAAATTAGAATAAGTAATTTCGCCCATCCTTGTAAGTGGGCCATTCAAAAACTGTTGCCTTCTCAGCTCATAGAACGCACGCATCCTATCCAAGTCTTCCAAATCCAATAAACTTTACGCTTCCGTCAAAATATCCACCTTAAACAACATTTAGCCTACGAAGCTCGCATGTAAAACGAAGAAATCAAGTTGACAGGCAATTACATGAAAGCGGTGTTCCTGTGGCCGATTCGTAAGAGGTACAAGCCCTGGCACCTCCTCCATTGCAACATTCGCAAAAATCTAAAAACACGCAGCGCTATGGGTTTCTCCTAACTTGATACATCACATCAGTTGAGTCAACGGCATAATGGACCCTATTACACTGTGAGGCCCAAGGCCGTAATTTCCACAAAAACTTTGAGGGGGCTAATTTCTAGCGTAATTTAGTGGGCCTTGGCTATCGCCTAAAACGTCTGGGGGTGCTGAAAGCCACCCAGCGGGTCCAGGGCAGAGCTCTGGCAGGGGTCCAGGGGGGCGGAGCCCCCGGAAGCTCCAGAGATTTTGCCATCTCTGAGGCCTTAAAATGACTTAGGATCACGAAAGTTCTCTTTCTGCACGGTAATAGAAAAACACCAGAAATAATTACTGTATAGCCGTTGTCTGCAAGTGCACAGGTATGGCAAATCACAGAATCACTATCTTCCCCCGTAATGCAAAAATGTAAATTGATCAAACCATTTGGGGTTGAACGGTAGCTTCTGCTTCCCTGTGTCTCTCATAGGAAACTTTATTGATCTTGGTTGGTGTGGTTTTTCCGGAAAATCACCAGCAGATGAAGAGCTCTTTCCAGAATCTGCAGATGCCTTTTTGAAAAATGATCTGCTTTCTTTCTCCGCTTATATTTTGTAGACGGAGAAGTCCAATTTGATTTTTCTTTGTATGATGATTCATTTCGAGACTCGGATTCGAAATTGAGATTCGAAATGAGTAATTTTGATAAAAATTTTAATAAAAAGTTTCTGTTGTGAATTGAAATGTATATTTTTTATAGCTTTAAAGCGTCTAAAAATACAATGCCGTTAATAAAACAATTTCTGCAATATAGAAAAAGTCTGGCCTAAGCGTGACCAAATTAAAAAGAAAAAGTTTAGGATATGAAGTGAATATACTGTAGTGCTCCCCCCTAGTAATCTACAATGTCATTATTGATGTTGATGCATTCTCTGACCTTCTAAACGCAGAATAATTTACATAAAAAATTTTGTATCATCAAAATTATTGGGGGGCTTCAGCCCCCCTAGCCCCCCCCGGACATTACGTCCATGAGGCCGCATGCCCACTATTACAATCCCGGGGACCAAGATTCGCAAGCAAATTCTTTCCCATAAAAAATCAATAGACTTCTTGAAGTAGATTTTGCGGAGTACATTCGCAAGATGCGAAGGAGCTTCGCAAGTGGATACGATCAGGGCTTCTGACGTAGGAAAGTGAATCTCCTTCGACGAAATGGGAACTCACATAAAACCGATTGTAGGGCAAGAAGAAAAATCCTGGATGGAAAGGCCATTAATTGAATAACATTGCAACAAGGTGTGCCTATTCTATCGACTTTATCATAATTTCTCAAAATTTCACATAATAATTTTTTCTATCAAAATTTTGACATTCGCATTTGCAAATGTCTGAATTCGCCACTGACCTGTAGATTCTAAAAAAAACTACTTTCTGCAATTTAAGAGGGGAGTAGAAGTCTTCGATCATGAAAGAAATCCGAATGTCACAGCTAAATGCTAAAAGAATTTTACTCTTTCCTTTTATACGATTTACGACAGGCCTATTCAAATGGCGGCCTGCGCACGATGTTTAGAACGTAAGAATATAAAACCTACCAGAAGATTACAGCAACCAACAATCTAGGTTTTCTGCCCATTCCTCATCCCCAAAGCTTCTTTAAAGAACTGATCTACACGGCAACTGCATTCAGTAGAAATTTGCCGTCAACCGAATCTGGAATCTAAAAGCGTTTTGCCACATGTATATGGCGTACAGAAATCGTACATTTGATAAACTTTTTCAGCCTTGGTGAAATTTGCTTCAAGAACTCCTGTATTCAATTTAGTCAGCCAAGGCGCCCGCACTGCAACTGTAGGATTCACTTGTTCATTGTTGACATAAAGTGACGATGACGCACCTGTTAGAAGAAAGGTACTTTTGGCCAAGACCTTACGTCTTATGTGCGTAGCAGAAAGCTTCTCGGTGTGCAGTTTGCAAAATGAACGCTGCAAATGTCCACTTTGAATTTTGATCATTTGGCATCTTGCTATTTTCCTCTTTACTTTGCAGTCAGAAATTGAAGCCTTCTAATGCTAAACCAGTATCTGTGGCTAAACCAATAAGGTAGTAACACATCTATCTTGCGAAGGGGCATTTCCTGAAATTATAAGGAGTACACTCGTAAATGTTTGTTTGGTAGCAAAGCCTCTGTTCTCATTGTCAGTCTCAAGACTTTTGCAACAAATGTGTTGACCTGTAACTATCGTCCCTTCCCCCCTCCAGTCCAGTTCAGCTACAGTGCCTACAAGTCTACGGTAGTGTCAGACATTCTTAGGGGCGCCCGCCCACCTCCTCAACAATTTCAGACTTCCAAAAATGTGACTAGGATTCATTAGCAGTGGTTTACAGGCAGTGCTACCACATTTCCTTCTCTTTTTCTTTGTTTTTTTTTTGTGAAATTTCTTTCCCAAACGTTGAACATTTCCCTACGATTTCCTTCCACGTATATTTGTAATAAAACCACTCTTAACGACTTAACATTCAATAAAGAATTCTTTCTCGTTTCATGCAACTTTGAATGGAAATAAATATGAGACGCATGCACACTTGCAATGCGATCGCAAAGCAGCAAAGCACACAAAAGTAAGAGTCAGGTTGGTGTAGCGGAAAAATTCTCACCGATAATACAGAACAAAACCAATAGTAAATGGAATAAAACGAATTTAGGCATAAGAGATAGGACTTTCACTGTTTAAGTTCTGTGGAAAGATGTGTTTAAGTATGTGGAAAATATGGATTAGGAAGAATAAATGCATCTTGGGAGGATTTGATACATTGGATGTGGAATTAACAACCTATGCTGGGTGAACTCATTCTTTGATCACCCCAATAGAGGTACATGGTAAAGCAAGAGATATAAAACATGGAATGAAATAGATGGCTTTGTTACTACTAGAGAGGAGAGAATTAAAATGATCAGAAATGTAAGAAGAGATAATGAATTTAGCCTTTCTGACCAAAAACCAGAAACAATGACAATAGCAAATAAAAGGTCAAAAATGGAAAATCAGCAACCTACAATATCTGCCAAAAGTCTTGGAACACTTGCATTATTTCTGCTGCTCATTTAGTAGTATCCCCCTCTCCCCTCAAAACAATGTTGTTATATACAGTGTTGAAAGGTACAGAAAAAGCAGCTACGCTTGCAGACCCTTCTCTGACAAATAAACACTTAATTCAACATTTTTTTGGGGGGAAGGGGATTTCCGTCGTTCGACATGGATAAGACAACATTTTTATCAGAAATTATGCATTAATTAATTGGTGTTCCAAGGACTTGTGGCAGAGATTGTCTGAGGTAGGTGCACAGATTGTCTGAGAAAGCACTTAAAAATAGCTACTATCAAAAAATTTCGGCTCAATTTGAAAAATAATCACCGAGATATATGCAATTGAATGCTGAAATAGTTACAATTAAATCACTGTATTTTGAGTCTGGTTCTAAACGTTTACAACCAGGAGAAGAGTACAGTGGCATGGCAAGTTTTCGATCATCAATTGGTCATATTTCATGGCAGTATTACGCTGCCATTCAATCAGCGTCTCTCTGATTAGCTTGTCAGTGACTTGCACTATCTTAATTAGTCATGCAGATGGAGCAAGCCCGTTGTCATTTATGGTATTGCAGGAGTGGAGATTTGCCTTGCTTTCTATAGCATGTTCCTGAGCAAAGGAATGATAAAGTTCATCTGTTCATTCAATGCTTATCATGCTTGCAACCATTTTCTTTGCAATGAAGCTTCCAATGTAGAAAAAGTCATTATTTTTCCAATAAGTGAATGACTGTAAAGTGGTGATGAATATCAGGATCAACTGCTGAGCTATTTTCAGCAGACTCTTAACATACATAATTGGAAGGTTTAGAAGAATCTTCATCTATATCAGTACAACTAGCCATTCCTAGAGCATCTATATTGTTCTGTAGTAAAGGTGCATATTTGAATTCTGAGACAATGAATTATTGTGTCATCCAATGACCCCATATTTTGCTGAAACTATTTCTACTGATTATCACATGAATCCATGTCAAAATATATTGAGATGGATCATTCTCTTTGTACAACAGATCTTTAGTTATGGCTAGAATAGACTTTGCTGAAGTAATAAAGCCAACAGCCAATGTTTTCCTTCCCCCTTTTAAATAATAAATAATCATCTTGATCATGTACATGCACAAGACATGGTAAAATTTCCTACATGTACATTCTTTGCATGTACAGTAGTTTCCTTTTGACTAATTTTGCTGCCTTCCAAGTTTATTTCTTCTATTAAAGATATCGAGCAAGTTCATTCTTTATAACAAAAATGATTGTTGAAACATGATTATCAAACTATGGAGTTTTCACAGTTGCAGCAGCAATTAATTTCTTGTCATATGAGAAGAAATTTTTGCTGCAACTGAAGGGCTTAAATTTGACCAGCAACGTTCACCTTCATTCTGTAATTTTGCCACTCTAGGTGGTATCCTTATAACTTGAATCAACAATGTAAACATCTTTTGCTGGAATCTGGTGCAATTTTACAATGAAGCCCTACTTCATTGTGTCATTCTTATAAATCTAATGCATTCCCTGCTAGTTTAATCAAATGTCATGCATCTAATCTGCCAGTTTAGTCAGGCGGACTATTTTCTTCAATGAGTGCTTAAGTACTGAAAAAACTGTAGATGGTTGATACACAAATCCTCTCCCATTATTTCATCCTCTCAACAGTACCCTTGATGTGCTATATGAATATAAATTAGGTCTACATTGCATTTGGAGTAGTAGTAGGCCCACATCAGCACTAGCTGGCATATAGTGACATATAGTGGCTATGTTATCAAGTAGATTATGCATGTATCTATGAATGCCATATTATGTAAACATTTATCTTTTCTCTAAAGCATATTTGAAACAACCATCAAATTTTCAACATATTTCGCACCTATTCAGTTTTTTCACTGAATGGTGGATTGTGCTTCATTAGACACCTAAGAGAAGCATATATTTGTAAAGCTCTGTCCTATTACTTTGTAAGTATTGGCAAAATTATAATGAAAGCCATCCTGGTAATGTACTCTCAAGTGCCAAATAAACAGAGGGTCCTAGTAAACAGAAGCGTTGGAAAAATTTTAAAAGTTAATAAAAGAGGGATCAAAATAAACGGGGGGATCTCTATTGTTCCATGAAAATCAGGCGTAAATAGTACCAGCAAAGAAAAAAAAATGAAATGAGGGTTTCGTAAAAAAGTCAATTTCCTTAAAATTAACAAACGGGGGTCCTAATAAGGTTCGAGGGGTTGGAAAAAATCGAAAAGTTAATAAGCGGGGGGGCCGTTTGCTTAGCACCTGAGAGTACTGCCGAGCCAATATCTAGGGCATGAAAGAATTTAGGACCGTAACCTCTGTTTTACATTGTATGGTAGGCTTACACCATCAAATCGATTGCGAAACAAAGATGTTGTAAACTATTCTTGTGTGTGCTTTTACTTACTTGTTAAAGTTTAGTTTTTGGTTCACACTTTCGATTGCAGAACAAGGTTTTGGGATTATTACAATGCTTTTATGTGCGTTTGAAATGTTGGAATCACTCCACAATGTACATCTCTGTCAATTATTTCTAGGTTGTTCGAAGGATAAATATAGCGCAAAGGTGCAGCTCAAGGAAACGTATATGCCAACAGCGCTGCTACGACGTTTTCTCAGAGGTTTCAATTCACGCGTTGTTTACTTTTGCCACTCTATACCTTCCATCTTGGATCTTCTATGTTGCCACACATCACGTGACCTAGTGCGCACTCTAGTTCTCTAAACTCTATTGTCATACCCCAACAAGTTTAGCAACCGTTCCAAATCGCTATTTAATGTTGAGAAAAGACGGTACAATGTAGCTCTGAAGTGGAATAGCAATATCTACGGAAAAAAATGTGCAATTTGATATCTTACTAAAGCTTTAGTTGTTACATGTTATTTGCTCGACTTCATACGTTAATTTTTAAAAGGGTGCCCGCTTAGCGGTTAATGTCAGCAAAAGACTAAGTTCCATCTAAAAAGTTGTGCAAGGATTTAGGGGAAACTAATAATTGCCAAGTTTTTCAATAGTCGTTGACGCTTTACCAGTAAACTTTACGTTTCTTCTGTTGACACACCGCAATTACTACGTGATGTATACTAAAAAGCCATTGTACTTTAAAGCATTGCCTATTAAATGAAATGTACGGTTTTGAAGGGTATGCGTTGAAAATAGCCCTCTCTTTCAGTTTAAAACTGGTGTAGTTGCAACATTTTTCTGGGCTGCTCCCCAGACCCCTTTTTTCTTCATCTTCCCCTTCATTGTCATCACAATGCCACGGAATTATCAGGAAACATTGGTCCTCTTTTGCAATTTCAGGGAAACACTGGGGAAATCTCGACCTTTTCACTAACACCCAAGAATAGCGCAACATACTCAAATCATCATCTTTCAATCTTTCACCTTTGTTTCATTTTCTATTCTATGAAATTTATATGGTTGAAAGGTCAAAGGAGCACTAGATGAAAGATGCATGTAATGGCTGTCCTACATGCCAAAAAGGCATTTTCCTGTTATAGAGGGCGTGAATTCAAACATTTTTCGCTCGCTCAGCTCGCGTGTTCAACACCCTCTACCCTTTCCATTAATAAATCTATTGCCTTATTCCTAATAACATTTACAATTTTTCGTACATTTAGGGAGGGGCTGGCTTTTACCCACAGCTGAGATACTTTCAGTTTATTGATCTGTTGCATGAATGCTGTTGGCTACCTCTGCCAGAATTAGCCGGGCAGCCACTGTTCGTACCATTCGGTAGACTTCAGAATTTCAACTGTCTATACCCCACCCACACCCCAATAGTCATCCGTCCCTGGTAGTGATGTTGAAGTACTCAGTTCCTATAATTTTCTTCTATTCGATGACACTTGCAATGAAATATGTTAGGGAAAAATGGATATTTGTTAGGTAAATGTCAGAGAATTGTCAAGGAAACCCATCTTCCAGAGTTGTCAATGATATGACAACAACAACAACAAAAATATTACTGATGAGTTGGAGGTCAATCGATATTGTGAGAGCCCTCTAATTTCAATTTCAATTTCAATTTCATGTGTATTCTCAGCATTTCTAAATTACAATATACTTATTTAACAATGAAACATTACGATACAGTTTGCAATAGAACGTTACAAAAAAATCAGTTATCAATAATTAACTACATCTACAAACAGTGCTGAATGACACATGGAAATAACCCATGCGGGC
>WIPJ01000907.1:273809-291547 GCA_018155075.1 Cassiopea andromeda
GGGGGTTATTTCAGATTTGCAAAATGTGATAAAGATGCATTAGTGCAGTTCACAGGAATCGACTAAGTGTAAGCCAGCTTACTTGTGTAAGGTTGCTTTCTCTTAAGCTTTGGTGTACAACAAAGAGATTGAGAGATTATTTCCAGCGCAATAGGGGAAAAGCTTTGGCATACAGACAATGTCGTCATAGGTTTTTCTTTTTGGTCTACGTCATCAAAATTAGATGAAAACATGTTAGGGGTCCAGGTTGTCCTTCTCACCATAAAGATCAATGAAGAGAACGATGTACACTCTATTTTATAAGAACACGAGTCTGAAAATTAAGAAAAAACTGAAAACACACCTGAAGCTGAAGAACAAATGTTCTTCAATAAACTTTCCACTAGCACGAAATATTATTTCCGTGTTAGCCTGAGAAGAATTCACAGCCTTTTCACTTCTCATCTTTGATTTTTGCGAATTAGTTGTCCCCTAAAAAGCTAAATACTGCCCTGTCATTGTCTATTTACACTTTTTATAAACTTTTAAATAAAAGTCTTGATATGCAAGAGATTTCATCTTTGACTAATGGGCTCTCAATCCATTAAAGCATCCAATTTTATCTTGCTTATTATCTATTTTTAGACTGCCTACACCGAACTAATTTAAGAACAAATTGAGAAAAATTCAGCTTCAAAATTTGGGAAAAATTAAGAGCAGCCAGCCTGAACCTCAATTTTACTAGTTCTTATAAAAATAGAGTGTATATCCTGTTTTGAAGAAGGGCTTTTTCGAATGTTCTGGAGAGCATGGCTTCCAATTGTTTTCAGGGTGCAAGCCCCCAGATCCCCAGTTTCCTCCTGTACATTTTACGAGTTTTCTTTCATGCTTGTAGCGCACCACCTACTTTGCCTCCTTTCAACTACTAAGCGTGTAGGTTAAAAGGTCCAGCAGATGCTATTAATTACATGAAATTTGGCTTTCATGGACATTACGCTCCCCCCCCCCAGTGTGAAAATGGTTGCCACTGCTCACAGGTGCAAGTCATGCACGGATTATACGTAGTGTGATTTTTGGTTGTGGCCATTTAATGGGTATCGATATATGGCCCATTATGACGTCCCCCCCAACTTTTTAGGCCCTTCCTACGTCCCTGGTTTTTAACTCAATTGATTGAGTTTTGTTTTCACAACAGCTGAAAATTTTTGCTTATTTGCTATTTCCCTTATTGATATTTTTATGACTGTAAGAGACATTACAGCAGAAGATCACCAAATGTTAGTACACTTCTTCAAATGGCTAGCTAAGATGAATATCTAACTCTTCCAAGCTACTTTCACGAAATGTAAATTACAAAAGTGTGAAGTTTGTGAACAGTAATGGTCATTTGTTTTTCTAATCCATTTCATTTTTGTACAAACTTAAAAGTTTTGTTTAACGGACATTACATATGGGGCGTAAGAACCATGACAAGTTTTGACAATGCAATAGAAAAGTTGCAATATTGAAAAATACTGTTTTTAAGGCTGTGTCAACCAACTTCACAGTCCCTACTGGCATTGGCCTCCTAGCTGGGACAATGATGGGGTGTATGTGCCCCCTGTGAGAACTCTTTATGGGGTTCCAAAGCAACTCACTATAACCAAGACAGTTGAGAAATCCACAATTTTAATGTTTAAGTGTGGAATTGCCCGTATACTTTTTTTAGCAAAATTGATGCCAGACTGGAATAGCATTAGTAAGGTTTTCTGGACGTGCATTTTTTCTGTCGTAGTAACCAACCTTTTGAAATCATGTTCCAATAGACTCTTTATGTAGGATCAACGTTGTTTTCCTTTGTTTACTGTATTAAAGTTGCTGTGATTGTTATGAATGTAATTTATTTCAAATCATAGTAAAAAAATCAAATCATACTACCCCTACCATTTATCAATGAAACAAAATCCTAGGTCATCCTACTCTGAAGATTATGAATGTATCCATCAATTTGAGAAATGTCAGGCTTTCAGAATTTGTTCTCAGTTTTGATGATAGGAACAGAGAAATCCATTTATTTCCTTCAACATTTGTTTGGTGTCATATGTGAACAGGCAGATCAACTTAAGGGATAGGACAAACGTAAATGATGGATCCCACATTTATATTTGGTCCAATGGAAGGAGAGATAGGACCTCTTAGACCGTAGCATTTTGTATCATGTGTCACAGCAGCAAGGTTATCAGTTCATGGCTATGTTGAGAAAGCATAAGCAATAAAATTGAAAAGTAGTACTTGGTCAAAAACATACCTTTCATTGAAGCCAATTGATTGGTTAATCCTCTTGAAATCACTCAATGTTGACTTCCGCTTCCCTGACCATATATAGCTTAAAAGAGGGGTGTTGTTGATTTTCCACCAAATATGCCAATTTTTTCCGTGGTGCTTCCTCCTGCACGGATGTCACGTCACTGCATTACTTGAGTGAGTTTTTTTGAGTGATAGAAGCAAACTATGTTTCATTTTTTTATCCTAAAAGTTACTTATATTTGTCATTTTTTGGATTCTTTTAATGAAAATGCATTGCATATTTCATTGCCGTTGTCGTTATCTCTTATTTCTTTTTTCATAGTTGCTGCTTTAGTATTGATTTTAATATCATGTTTTTAGCTGCTGTCAATGTGATGTAAATATTAATAATTCTATTGTAAGTATCCATGTCCATTATATATTGATAAAGGTTTAAGCACTTCTAGAAGCAACAACCTTGAAATTATCATTTGGGGATAGATAAATACTGCTGAATAACTATTTTAATGAAATTGCATCAGTTTAGGTTTCCCATTATCGCAGCACAGTACTTGACCTGTAGTCTCTTGGGATTTGCATAAAGGGTCTTTATTTGATGTATAAGAAATTGAGAAGTGAGACTGGCACACATGAACGCCTGGTTTCATTGATTGCTAAGCTGAGCATGCTTATACCTTCATTGACATTGTGCCTTGATTAATTCCCATTCCATGAAAGGTATCTTATTCTATTTTTGTACTTTCAAGGGAATCCGTAATACACATCTTTTGCGCACTTATTCTCGAGGTTAGTCAAATTTGCTTTCTTTTTATGGGTGATAATTCTCCATGTTAAGCAATTGCAAAAAACATTTGAAAGTTCTGTTATTTACAAGCCATTTTGTTTCATTTTATGCAAATTTCCTATTTCTAAAGCAGAAGCCATTGGGAAAATTCTGTTTGATAAGCATAAATAGCAGTATTTTCTGTGCCGTGCATATTTTCTTTATAATTGCTTTTTTGAAATAGTCACTGTAACATAATTTTTGTAAATGGAGGGTTAATAATTACTTCTTTTTAAGTAGCGAAGTTTCATGTTATTATTTATCTAAGGCCAGTGTCTCGCAACCTTGGAGGGGAAGGAGAGTTCTCCATCGAAGGAAATTGAACTTGTTTAGGAGGGGGAATTTAAAACTACCATCATGGATCACAAAAGATAATGAAGAAAATATCACTTTATTTGATAATAACTTGATAAATAATGATGCCTACAGTTTTAATCCATACACGCATAGCATCAGTTTGATTTGGTGGGAGGGGGTTCACTTTTATTGTATTGTAGCCAAGGGTAAACTAGGAAGAAATTGGGAAACATGGTCTTAGGCAATGGAAATTTCATCATCATCCTTCATCCTTTTCACGTTCTATTTATTGATGGAGAACTTTCTTGCCTCAAATTATATTTCAAAAACTTTTGAGAATGTACTGGAAAATGTCACCTCATTTACCTTCAACAGACAATGCTGATGATAGTCTCATGTCTATACAGTTTTCAGGGATTGTCAGATTGTTAAGATTCCCTTGTACTTTTACTTGATTAGATCTTGCTCAAATGTAGCATTTTTCAATAGCTGCCATGTTCAACTTAAATCCGTTTCTCAGACTCAGCATTCTGTTTTGATTGAATTGCTTGATGTCACGTGGCCTCTTCAGTCTTTGCCTAGCGTTTTTTCTTTTGTGTTTTAGTTTCTGTCTTTTCTGTCTCTCTTGGTTAGGTTAGCATTATATGCATTCAAAACTAGAAACTATCCATCAACAGCGGAAGTCAATCCTGTATAGATCACGAGTTTTTTTAAAAACATGTTGAAAAGTCCTTGATAGTTTGATGAACTTCTAATTAGTTCAGTATAATAGCAATTTCTGCATCTTCTTAGTGGATGAAAGGGTTCGTCCATTAATTGTGATTGTGAAAAAATGGGCAAGCGGCAGAGGAATAAATGATGCTAGTCAAGGAACATTATCAAGTTATTCATTAGTTCTGATGGTCATTCACTTTCTACAAGGTAAACTTTCTACAAGGTAAACTTTAATTCTTCCTTGTTTGTTCGCAGGAAATTATTTTTCACAAAGACTGCCTGACAAACCTCTTAGTAGATTTTCCTATTCTTTTAATAACTGAAGTGGAATATTTTTATTTAGGGTACGAGCTTACTTACGATCTTTTGAAAAATGATTCTGGTGGTAGCGTTTTGGAATGTGTTGACAAATCCTTTCATGTGTGGCCGTGCTTTAGATGCTTGTCTTTAACTATTTGTTTTCTTTTAAGCTGGTACGAAAGCTCCTGTCATTCCATCACTTCAGCATCATTATCCAGTAAGTGATTTCATCAACATGACATTTTACTTGCAAATGACCAAATTATGGCTATCCATGCATAAATTTTTGTAGTTAATGGCATTCAATTCATCCACAGCACCTCCACCGTCTCCTAGAGCAAGATCTGGGAGCGACCTACCAAGCCGTTTATTATTTCAGACACATTTTGACAATAACAAAGTTGTTGATATTGTCTTTATCATTTGCTGACTGTTTTTCGCCTCTTCTTCAGTTTTGCCCAAAGTATTGTTTTTAATTATTTTAAGTTCTGTTACCTGAACTGTCCATTCTGCACTCCTTTTTCCTAGTTCTCCTTCACAGCATCTATGAGGAGCAGCTATAATTAATAATTTACCTGTATGGCCTCTTAACTGCTTTTACTAGGGTACCTACAGGTTTTGGAAAGGTTTGGAAATGGAAAATGACATTTTCCAGGACCTGGGAAATTTTGGAAAAGGAACTTTTTTCAAAATGGTTATGGAATATTTTTGTATTTTTGTTTGGAAGAATTCTAAATATGTCTTTAAATGGATGCAGCTTAGCGTCGTATTAAACACCGTATATGATATGTTTGCTCATTCTATTATTTATTAGACAAAACACAATCAACCAAAAACTTATAAAATATTTCGTCAAAAATAGCATTTCTCTGTGTTTATGTGGTTTCAAAATGCAAATATGGCGGTTTAGATGGACGACGAGGACAAAGACAGAGTTTGATGGCAAGGGATTCGGGGATATACTCGTCCTCGTCGCCTATATGCTTCACCGTTTAGATACCAATAGGAAGAAAATCGAAACGAAACAATGAATACAAACAAATGGCGTGCATACAGTTACCTGATTTGCAGCATATAAACCAATAGGGCATCGGTGATGAATTTGCATCTGTTTTAATATTATCATATACATATTTCAGCAACAGTGGTGACTTGGGGGCGGGGGGCAAATGCCCCAGGTAACATTAAGTCATCAATTTCTTGGCAGAATTAGTTTACGAAAGCTAACTACAAATATTTTTTACAAGAAACGTTCTTGTTTGCCTCAACTTCAATTTTCTTGTACCCTTTTGTTACAAAGAACCTCCATCTCCGCAATTCCTAAAACGCTGGCAAATTCAGCACCGTTTTCCCCTTTGAGAAACTTCTTGATAGAACGCCACTGTATTTCAACACAAAACCTCTTCATTAATTCAAACACATTACATTACAGCAGGACAATGAAAATGAATATAACAAAAGTAAAATACTGTTCTTCCTGAGCACCGCACAAAGTTGTTATGTCTATTCCTCGCCCAGAAGATGAAGACATCGTCTGATCTTGCAATCGGTGAAATGCATTCTAGTGATGAATTTTAAATATCTGTATCTTCCACATACGGCCTAGAAACTGAAAGTTGAGCCAGGAAACAAGTTTAGGCTTTTCACACATATTTGCGGCTAGACCCTTTCCGTTCGGCCATGGCTTGTGATTTAAATGCTCCAAAATTTGAAAGTTCTCCAATAAGGCGCCTGCCATGTACCTTTTTCGACACAATCAGATTTCATTGCTGTCTTATAGTGCTTCTTTCCATCTTAAATTGGTATATTCTTCAAAAATTGATGTAAAGAAACTTTGTCCTCGACACGACAAACTTCTCAACAAACATTACTCTGAGCAAACTGTCTGCGACGAGGTCATCTGGTGATTTCCAGAAAAAATGTGCAGTTCGCTTACGCAGTACGCCAACTTGTCTTTGTCCTTGTCTTCTTCTTCAATCTAAACCTCTCTAATGAAAGTAAGTTTCATGGTTTTGGAAATTTGCCTATTTTGCTTTCGAAAAGTTTTGGAAATTTTTTTAAGGACGTTTGTACTAACCCTGTTTTACTAAATATGGTAAAACAGGGTTAGTACAAACTTCTACCATAACGTTTGTTTGAAATTATTTTCAGCCAATCCCGTACTGCTGTTCAGGAAATTAGATACATCTCCTCTCCTCCAATGGTCATTTCAGTGAAGGCTTATATCTTTGTTTCTGTCTTTGTCCTATGTTTGTGTGTCTTACTTTATATTGCTACTATGTTACATAATAAATGCTTTGCGGCCAATAATTTTACTTGATGACAAGAATTTTGTAATTCATCGTTACTGTTGATGGTTTAGCATTTAGTATTCAGACTAAATTATTATCATTAGTTTTTATTCATTAAATCCCACCCATCATTTATACATTTCTATAAAAATCTTTTTTTAGAACTTGTTGGGGCTAAAATTATTTTAAATCCAGAAATTACCCTCGATCAGAGACTTGTCTAAAGTTTGAGTGATAAATCTTTTTTGTTCGTAACAAACTCTTTGTTTTGGTTTTAGGACTATTTCAGACATGATTTAAGTCTTGACCACTTGCCAATGTTTGATCCAGCAGAGATAATCCCTTGTAACAGGTAAACTGCTACATGTATCAAGTCACATTAGAAATTCAGCTGATGTTTAGTGTATGGAAAGGAAATAGCAAATAGAGAGATAAAAAAGGCCAAGAATGCAGAGTTTAGGTGATTGAGAGAGAATCAAATGTAGATTTCCAGCTGCATACTTGAGTGCTAATAATAGTTTGCTTATAAATTTCAACAGCATATTAGCTGATGATTATACTTCTTCCAGAAATGACAGTCTTAGCGAGTATTTGTTTACGTTGTCAGGCAAACTAGCGCAGATATGACCTGCGTTAGCCGCAGAAACATTATGCTGATGAATTTTCTGCAGAAGAATTGCAGAGAAATCTTCCATTCAGATTTTCATTGATTTGGTCTGAATTTTGAGAAATTTTATGAAAAACATGAAGCACTAAGGAAGAAAAATGTAATTATAGAGCATCGTTTTTGAATCTTGGGAAAACATTGGATTAGCAGTGACAAAATTTTTTTTTTGGAAAAATGCATGAAGAAGCATAGCCAACTTGGTAGATGCTAAGGAAAGATTTTGTAGTCGTCCTATCAATTGATTCACAATTAAAGATAAAGATCTAAGGCATCCTTCAAAAAATACGCAACGGTGGAGGGTGCGTGGATGGGTATGTACTACTTTTGTGACAAACTGTTGCAGAAGGTATAAGGGATAAACGGTATAAGTAATGAATTACTTTCTTTACGAAACGAGAAACAAGTAGTCCTTCTGTTTCACTTTCTGACGGCCCTCTAAATGGTAAATGTCTCGACAGCCAATTGATCTACTCGTGTCATGTTAGGGCAACAGCATCAGACGAAGGAACACACTATATAGGACTAACAGAAAACATTTAAAGAAAGATGGAACCAACATTAAACCAGTTTCAAACACGAAGGCAAAGCAAATTCCACCGAGTTATCAAAATATGTTTGGGAATTAAAGAAAAAGGGCACTACGCCCCTTATTTCATGGGAGGTGATTGACCATGCGCCCCCATACAATAACGGTTCAAAATTCTGCCACCTTTGCGCCACGGAAAAATTCCATATCATCACATCAAAGCGCAATCTTCTAAACAAAAGAACTGAACTTGTTTCAACCTGCCGACACGTCAACAAATTCCTCTTCAAGAACATCAAAGTATTCCCAACTGACCCAGCCAAGGATATATAGCCCTGCTTCGACAACAACTTCCAGCACATCTGATGACCGCAACCAGCTTGAAACTCAGAGTTATGTGATTTTAATTGGATTCAAACAACGCTTTTATTTCGGTTTTCAAGGTTTTATTCTGAAGTATGTTGCTCTTCCTATCGCATGGAGCACTCTGACTTTACAGAATATATATATATATATATATATATATATATATATATATATATATATATATATATATATATATATATATATATATATATATAGGCATTATTACTGGTATTGCCTTGGAGTTAACTCAGAGGTAACACACCTGCAATTATATCAACTATCGTTGGCATCACATTTGGAAACTGATCATTTGATAGGTAACGTGGAGGCAACGATGAAGTTACTTACGTAGATGAACATTTTCACTATATGTTCTTAACTAAGCTGAGATGGTGGAGGTGCCTTTATACCTAGTTTGTGTTGATATTATTACCATCACTGTTAGCTACATGGATAGAGGAATTTGTTTTGCATATGAAGTTCAAAATTGTTAGGGATTCTTTTTGCATGGAAAGTTCAAAATTGTGCACAGTTTAGAAAATTAGAAAATCTAAACTTTTCAGTGTAGCAAGCCTTTGGTCGATACCAAGTTTTGGCGGATATGATTTAGATCCAATGACTGAATGTTTCTTTGGCCAATCCACTTGATGACATCCTTCTGATTTGCTGATTTAAGTATTTGTTTTTGTTATTTTTTTTTAGATCATCAAACAAGCAATCAGTTGCCGAGCTGCTTCAAGGTTTCTTGGAATATTACGCTAATAACTTCAGGTAATATTTCAATTCTGGAAGTATACCTTTTTCTTCTGAACACTTTTAATTGAAAGCTATTGATATTTCTCAGCAGATTCATCAAGCGTATTGGTTGATTCTGTTAATCACAATTATCTTATTTACAGGTGGGATTTCCTGTCAATCAGTGTGCGTTTGGGCAGAGCTACACCAAAGTCCTTAAGCCCAGGCGCTAGAGATAAGCCAATCTTTATTGAAGGTAATTGGAATTTTCTGTCTGTTCATCTAGTCATGTACCATATCTTCTTGATTAAGCACCTGAGACACATTTTCAATAATGATACTCTATGAAGGGCAGTCGTTCAAGGGCCAGAGTGCATTCTATGCTGGTCCCACGCCGGAAATTTTTTCAGCATTCTGTTACTACGTAATAGTGAGGCTAACTTAGAAATGGTGTGGCCAAGTCATACGCTGAGGCCATAATTTTCACTGTGCATCTTTGAACTAGGCAAAATAAGTATTATGAGGCCACGTATGTACTTATGTAAAAGTGAAATGTATTGGGGAAATACTCTGAAAATTTCTAGCAAGGATAGGAATTCCTCCAAACTGTTGGAAAACGTAGGAAACACCTCCTGGGCATATATGATGTTTATTTTCTTAACCGTAGAAGGACGCCTATTCGTAAACCAGTGATGTGTGCCACGCCACTTTTCTGTGTACAATACGTCAATGCATTCAAAAATTGAAGTATCCAAGGAGTTTCCTGTATCTGTTACGCCACGACATGGAGGACTTTCTTTTGTGCTCCAATGTATTATTCTTAGCTCACTCCGTATATATTCGAGTCTACCTACATGGTTCACGCCGGAAATATTCGAGTCTACCTGCGGACCGGGGCACTTGGCAAAGGGAGGTGTTTATCTAATAGAATTAAGAATAGACAGGAAACGATTGTATCTAGGGAAGAATGATCTTCCCTCCTTTTCACACTTTTGCAAAACTGCAAAGGAAAGTGTTTTACTAGCATATCGTTCTGGGAAAAGAAGTTGGTTTATCAGTCTTTCACTGGAGCAGAAATGCATGTGCTACTGAAATCATTGCAGGATGACGTATTGGAGCTAAGAATATATTTGAAATTACCTTCCAATGTCTTCCTCTGTGTGGAAGGCGGGGATACATGTTCAAGAGGGTACTTGTTTAACTCTTTCTCTCAGAAGATGCATTTGTTGAAGGAAGGGCACTTGATCAGTATGCTTTTTTCTTACTCATGAAGTCGAAAGTGGAAACGTTTGAGTATTGGGAATTCGTTTGTGAAGTCAGTTTATAGTTTTAATGATTTTCTCGTAACATTTATTGTAGCTTTTGAATATATTTGTGTGTGCCTGTGGGAGAGTTTTTCATAGCTATCTTCTGTCATTTGACTTATTTGCGCCAAAATAGAGCTGTGATCCTTGTATGCCAAATCACTTTTTCTTTCATAGAACCATTCGATCTTACAAACACCGCAAGATCTGTTTATGACTGGAACATGTTTGCTAAGATAAAAGCAGAATTCAAACGGGTAAATGTAATCTGTTTTGTAGAAAGTTCTCAGTTAAGTTTGCTCCACGTTCCTTAATTCTTTTGTCTATTACGACAACTCTCCAATAACCATCAGGTTTAGCAGACCCATAGTTCTTTAAATGTATGTATATGTAAAAACAACAAGTCTAAAATTAGTTGTGAGTCGGCCACAGGACAACACTTTATTACAAATCCAGAATGTGTCCATATATAGTCAAACGATAATTTTTGGATCATTGGGTAAGCAAGATCGTCCTTTCAATTAAGCGTTTTGGAATCTGTTTACATCATGACTGAAATCCCAGTCTTGTGTAGACAAAAAGATAGTGTTCACTTTCTCACTCGGACGCTGCAAGTAAACGATGGTGATTATGTCCTAATTGGCCACTCTTGTGGCCAATTAGACACATCACTTCACGTGTATCCGCATCTAGCCATATATTTCGGTAGACCTTTCTGTTGCTATCCTACGTTTCATTCTTTGACGAGTTTCGGACGAAAAACGCTTTCAGTATGTCTAGAAGTGTTGCCGCTTTTTCGTGCTGTAGTAAAGCTCTGTAGTATCGACTGAGTATTTTACTTCTTTAAATGGTAAACTATAAGTTTGATTATTTCATTTATGTTAAAGATGGTGTTCAGTCTTTCATAGGCTTCTTGTTTGTTTATTATTTTTGCACCTTTTATTTTCTGCACAATGTCATGTGACCTGTTACTATTTCATGGTAATCAGTTTTATAAACAGTGGCATCGTGTTGGTAGATTGACATTTATTGATCCCATCCATTCCAAAATCACACATATTAGGATGCATGATGTGCTCGTGTACTGCAATTTGATTAGGAAAGCCAGGATGGATGTGTTTTTATCACAGACCTACTCTCTGGTCTATATGGCTGTTATTTTCTGGCAGCACCATAATTTCAATATGGCACCAAGTACCTCAAATTATCTGCTTGGCTCTAGGATTGTTAGGCTCAGTGAGTGCTTCTCGATAATTCCGTGTACTTTGCTATTGGATTAGTAATGTTGAAAAAATGTGAAGGCGCTGACATCGTTGATGCCAGCTGAAGGCATTTCTTTTTTTGTTATTTTGAAATGATTTTTGCCGCTCATCAATGCTTAAAATTGGTGAGAAGAAGCAAGTTGTTGATGGAGTTGCTAATGCAGACTTAAATTGGAAGGAAGAAATATGACTTCACAGAGAACCCAACTCATCCATACAAGATAGTCTGTGAGGGCGTCACTGCCTTGGTTTTGATGACCTTCAGTTATCGTAATGGGTTGTTGTCGTTTACTTTGAAGATACCCCACAAATGGGTTTAGCTCAAACTCGCTTTAGAACAGTCACCACCTCATCGTAGCGAGATAATTTGTGTTATCTTAAGATATCTTTCCTTAATAATACCTTTGAGTTATTGACGCTGACTGATGGTCATATTTATTCGTGTTCAAGAAATTTCCTGTACATGTCCTCAAAAAGATATAAAACCTGTGATTAACGTGAGCGTTTTCATTGCTAATATAGCGTGAATACGTGTTTTGAATACAATACGGAGCTGAAGAAGAATGGGAAGTTTTGTTGAATCCACCCATCTATCCTGCCATAGCTTTGAACTTGTGCGCATAACTAAAAGAGAGAAAGAAACATTGTTTTTATGCTCAAACATTGTCTAGAATGCTGGAGTCATTGTAGCATTGTACGGTGCCAACTTTGAATTTGGAATTAGAGTCATCGAAATACCGTAAAATCTCGAATATAGACCCTGGGCTTATAGAGGTTCGTAAGCATTTTTAGTGGGTTTATATTTGATAGGGCTTTTATTCGGAGGGGGGAGGCTTATATTCAAATGGTATTTTCAGTTAGCAGATGACCTGTGGATACCAAAAAATTCACCATTCGGTTTCCTGTCAGATAGACTATTAGCGACATTCAATACGTAAAACATCAGAATGGACACAGGTAAATAGAGAGGCTCTATATATGCTCTGTCTATGGTCATTCATTGCCCTAACTATGTAGACAGAATCCCAACTGTAAGCTCTGGGCTAATATCCGGGGGGCTTACATACCAAAGGTTATTTGAATCAGTTTACAGGGGAGCTTATATTCAGGAGGGCTTATATTCAGGGGGCTTATATTCGGAAGGGCTTACATATGGGATTTTAAGATATACGAGAAATTGAATGCGATATGCAAAGCCAATAGGTAGTAGAAAAGCAGTCCATTAAGGCTAGAGTGTGCTTACTATCAAGTATGCGCGCGCATCTATTGTGCATAATATAATTGAAAGGAGTATTGTGTCGTTTCTCATCCAAGGATATGAATCTAATCAACTTTATTCAATTCCAGGCACATGAACTTATTCAGAGGAAAGTTCCATTAGAAGAACTTTTGGAAGAAGAGAAAAAGACTTGGTAGAACGTCATTTGTACGATTTATCAGTTGTTTCTTCTAGTTTTCAAATGCTGTTTTTACTGTTGAAAATCCGTTGTGTTTGAAGTTTTTTTACCTCGTCAAGTTCATCTTCGTGTAGGATTTGTACGAATAGATGTAGCTAAAGATTCCGAATTTCACGTATATAATATGTAAATGATAGACCGTTTCTATCATACATTCCATTCTGAAAATTATGAAACAGTTGAAAATATTAATCTCTTCCGCACATTTTTTCATAAATTTTAAGAAATAAGATTTTGATTGCTAGCTAACTTACTGCTTTTCACAAGAGATAAAAGTCATTTACTTTACTTGATTTGTCACCTTTGAAGAGCCACGTTTTATCAGAGGGTGTTGAATCTCGGTAGTAGGGACAAAAATCAGTTGCTATATATCGCTATGAGTTGCTATTTATTGTTATTAGTTGTGTAGTGTCAAACTAATTTGCAGTTTTTAACAATATAACGAAAATATGCTCTGATCCATTTTGAAAAATATTACTTATTTAGTTTATTCTTTTATCTATTAAACTTGTAAAAAAATAAACATTTAGTTAGTGTATGTAACAGAAAGATTGTCCATGAGAAATATATTGATGATTGTGGTTTACAGTTTCTACTTTCTTTCTTTCGATTTTTTATAATAAAGCAACTATACCGACTTTTTATCTAGATTTGCCATTAGAAACCAGTTCACCAGATTGCATACCTACACCACGAACGTAGCTTCATGGTTGATCTATACGCAATCCTTATTATGTTAAGTTTGTTTTTTATTCCACATATCATTTTCATTAACTCTTTGCACGGCAAGAGAAATTTAATGGGTGAAGGAAATATAATGTTTGAAAGAAATTCAATGAATGAAGGAAGTTTAATGTTTGAAGGAAATTCAATGGATGATGGATATTTAATGGATGAAGGACAGTTAAAGGGTAAAGGACATTTAATGGTTGAAGGAAATTTAATGGATGAAGGAAAATTAATGGATGAAGGAAATATAATGGATGAAGGACAGTTAAAGGGTGAAGGAAATTTACTGGGGGGTGGAAATTTTCTGATAGAAGAAGACTGTGTAAATAATAGTAATGCAATCTCAAGGTGACAAAAAGTTTTCTCATAAAGAAATACCCAGAGTTTAAAAGCATAAGTTTGCTGAGTTGTAACGGTTTTGTGATGCTTTGCGCTAAGAAGGATCTAGAAGTCAATGAATAAGCTTGCATCTTGTGAGAGATGACTTTAATTGCCGATTACGTAATTATCTGTGGATAAAAGAGAGTATGAAAAACAATCAATTTGGAGACAGTTTCAGTCAAATTGAATGATGTCTGACCAAGGTACTATCTTCCTCGCGCTATATCTTGTAAGTGTTGCCACAAACTATCAAAATTCCACGTTACCCATACCATTCTTGATATTGAGAGATGAATTCTAAGCCCAAGTAAAGAGCGTAGTTTGGTAATTTTTTTCTGGGAGCTCAGCCCCTAGACCCCTCTTCTCCTCTGACAGACCTACAGGATTGGGCTTTTAATGTCTGAATTAAAGGTCTGCAACAAATAGAGGTACTTTGCAGAATTTTCAAGGAAGTTAAGGATGTGACATAAAATACTTTCTAGCAGCCACGCTCATTCTGAAGCCACCTCTGCTCCACCATGTAAAATATTTAGGGAACCACTGATCTATAGCAATGTTTTAAGAGCACTTTTGAAAGCCTGTTAGTTTTTATATTCTGCATTTCCTTGAGTACCCTTTTCTTAAGTGCCCCACCAGTAAACAATTCTTTAAAAATACCCTGGCTGTCACCCCACTATGCTTTTCAAAACAGTTTGAAACGAAAGTGGCACATACCAGCTATCCTCCAATTTTGCCTACTTTCTGAATGATACCTCTTAACTATCCTTAGATATATGCTTTTTTGGTAAGAAAATTGTTTTTGCCCTGTACTGAGGATGTCCTAACTTTTTCACGATTCCAGTATCAAAAGTTTGTAAACATTTTCTTAGCCAAACCTTTTCGAGTTCCAATGTTCTGTACATGCACTTTAGCGGAAAGTGAAATGCTCAATATACACCTGTTGATGATGAATCTTAGTAAATATCAGAGCTTAAACTGTTAGAAGAGAGTCAATATATCAATATATAATATTTAACAGTTATAATAAGTATTTTGTACTCAGATAGATCAAATTTTAAATACTTATATACTTATAACTTTATTTGATCTCAAATATCCAATACTGAACATTTTTGACTTTGTGAGCAATCGAAATAAGCCGAACTACTTCCATGTAAGCCATTTTCTTATAAATATAAAAAAAGTGTATTTTTAAATTTGTCTGGTTTTGAGCCTAAGTTTAGCATTAAATTATTCTCAAGTGTCAAAGGTGTTACCTCATCTGAATATCAAGAATAATAAATCCTATAATTATTGTGCGACAAGTGATCTACAAACAGTCAGTGGCCGCCAAAATGCAACCTACGTCGCTCACGCCGGGCATGAGCAACGTAGGTTGCGTTTTGGACAAATTTGAGGTCACCTGACCTTTTGAGGAACAGAGGGGTGCCCTGCAGAGATTTTCAAGAGACAAGCCTTTGTGATTTGAAAATAAGCTGGGGGCCCAATTTTACTGAATTCCTAAGGGCCCTGGGCGTCTCCGTTACGTCACTACAAGGATCTTGAGAATTACCATTGACATGGATCCCGAGGGCCTTGACCTTTGGCTTAAAGCAGGGGTGTCCAAACTTTTTGCGACTGGGGCCAGATTTTCTATTGTAAAAATGGTGGGGGCCAACCTTTTTTACATATAGCAATGATAATTTAAGAAAATTTGTGGAAGCCACTTTGTGTTTCACATTTGCTTTTTTTGTTTCAATTTCAACATCTTAAGAATGTTTTTGGTACATTTGAAACAAGCATATCACGTGCACTTGAATATTCACTTAACTTTTTTTCTTAAACAGAAGTAATTGTGCTCTTACGTGAAAATTTTATTTGAAAATGAAATATGTTACCATGGCAGTTCAATGTCAGCCGTGCTTTTGAATAAATAACAGACAAATGAGCAAACAATAGTCGAATCCAAAAATCCAGGAATCAAATGTTGAATCAAAATTAAGAAGTTTGTTCTGGAGTGACTTGTCTGAATTTATGACTGGTTTTAATCTTAACAAAACAAAATGAACTCTGAAGCTTATCTTAAATGACTGGTCTGCATTAATGTGATGGGTGATACTGAGATTTGGACTTCAGCACTAAGTTCAGGTCTGGCTCAAGGGCAGTGGTATTGATGCGCAAAATGTCTCGCAGGTGAGAGTCTGTTAGCCGTGCCCTCCCACGGTTCTTATTTATGTTCATAGCCGAGAATGTCTTCTCACACAAATATGTCGACCCAAACAAACTCAGCATATTCTTTGCAAATACTCGAATCTCGCGAAACTTGTCCTTATCCAGCTGTCGGTAAAAATTGGCGAGAGAAGGCTGCTGGTGCCGATTGCGACTCTCAGTGTCACACTGCAGTTCAATGAGCTCCAGCTGCAAATGGTTCGAGAAAATCATCTGTGTCCACAGAGAAATTGTTATTTGTTGAGACATAATGGCGGAAAACCACTGACCATGAATTCTAGCGGGTTGGGGTTGTGTTGTGTAAAGTGCTGTTGGCCTTTAGTAGGTAAATGAAGAATATTAATACTGCTACCCAAATAACAGTATACGAGCGTTATATATTTCATGACTAGGCTGCGGGCCGGATAAAATTTGACCGAGGGCCGGATTTGGCCCGCGGGCCGGACTTTGGACATGCCTGGCTTAAAGGGAACAAGCTATCTTTAAATGTAGTTAAAACTGATTACATGAATATCTTATATTGTCAAAAGCATCAGAAGAAGATTGGCGAATTAGACTTGATAATATGTGACGCAAATATTCAAAATTTAAAAGAAACAAAATATCTTGGTATTCAGATTGATAGGACGTAGATACAATCTTGAGGTAGGTCTCATGTGCCTTAAAAGTATTGAGGCATGCAAAACAATATTTATTACAGAATATCTTAAAGAACTTGTATATAAGCGTAATAGAACCACATTTTAGGAAATGTTCCTCTGTCTGGGGGTGTTGCACCACAGCTTATGTAAACAAACTCCAAAAGTTACAGAATAGAGCAGTTAGACTAATAACTAACAGTGCATTCGACACCCCTAACAAACCACTGTTACCAAACCTTGACCTGAGATCAATTAGCGAACTTAACGAACATAAGTTAAAACTAATAACCTATAGTCCCTCAATGACCTCGCTCCAAATAACATTCGATAACTTTAAATTCGAAATTCTCAACAATCTTGTAGAGCCCTAAGGAACATTGATTTGAAGATGTCTCTGAAAAAGCTAATAATGGGTAAAAAGGACATTCTTTGAGAAGAGCAAAATCATGAAATGTTCTCAGCTGGTGCTAAATGCGCACCATCTCTGTCATATTTAAAGTCATATTTGTAAATAGTTGTTTATATATCTAGTTTTATACATTTATAAAAATAGAATTATTAAAATATGAACTTTTCTTTCTTTTTTCGTAAGTTTTTAGCTTTTATTTTGTAAATGGAGGGCCCCTTGCAAACCAGCTTAGCTGAATGGGACACCGTCTATAAAACATTGAAATGATGATGATGATGATGATGATGATGATGATGATGATGATGATGATGATGATGATGATGATGATGATGATGATGATGATGATGATGATGATGATGATGA
>WIPJ01000907.1:291692-305041 GCA_018155075.1 Cassiopea andromeda
ATGATGATGATGATGATGATGATGATGATGATGATGATGATGATGATGATGATGATGATGATGATGATGATGATGATGATGATGATGATGATGGCTGTCATCCATGCGATGCGATCCGAAATTTTGGTCGAGAAATCCACAAAATCTATAAATCTAGATGCGAGAAATCGTGCGTACCAAAAAGAAGATTCCTTTCCAAGCGGAAGCGCTGATGCGTAGCCGTGGATTCCCCTTCACCTATTGTCGATCGAATCGATCAATGGACAGTTTAAATGTTTGAACTTTCCCATCGCTCGACATCTCCTTGACCAATCAAACTGCAGATGTCACTGTCGTCACAAAAGCGAATAGAAATGTTTACATTCAAGCAGCGTGCAGTGTGGTTAAATCTCAAAGAAAGACGTCGAAGATGGCGACGATGTCCAGCGAATTCGCGTACGTGAAGTCTTCGCAGAGTGATGAAGGTTGTTCTGAACTGTATGGGAGAGCTTTTGAAGAGAGTTTAGTTGAAGATATACGGAGCTATCCTTGTTTATGGGATGCGTCTGACAGTGGATATAAGGACAACCGTATGAAAGAGAAAGCTTTCGAAGTCCTAGGCGAAAAATATGGGAAGACAGGTTTGCTGAAACAGTATTTTCTAAGACTACCTAATTCATCACATACTCCTTAATATTCTCAATATGTATTGATGCGTTTGAGCGACGAAAGATGTAATTGGCCTAAAAGTCCCAAGAAATCCAAATGTGCAAGTAGTTTCTACTTTACTTCTAATCCAGTTTGCATTCTTTGATTCTTGCGGGGGGAAGAGTCACCAAATTATGGCGCGTGCGCTGGTCGAAGCAGTGAAAACAACTCCGTATATAGGGCTTGCACGGATGGAAGCAGCGAAAGTGGCAATACGAATAGGGTTTTCATCAAAGTTTGGCCGCAAACTACTCCATATTTTGTTGTTTGGCACGTGTGCGGCAGTGGTGATTTCTACTAATTTAACAAGGGGGGCTCTAGGCAAAACCACGCCCATATTTTGGGTGTGGCCAGCTGTAACTACGCCCATATTTTCAAAGATGAAGACATGATAAGTTAGTCTAATACTGATATAGTATAATCAACAATAAGAGATGCGTCAATAACCTTATAGCAGTGCACAATTGATCATAACACTTGAAGCAAGGCCAATAACTCTAAAAAGCTAAGGCAATGCAAGACTTCTGGGGGGCTGAGCCCCCGAAAATGAGCAGAACTTTTAACAAGGGGCTCTGCCCCCTGAGCCCCCCTAGAAATCATCCCTGGTATGCGGCTGTAACCAGTTGAAATAGTGCCGTAAATATATCATTCACCAAACCCTGGTGCGTGCGCGGGTGGGTACAGTGAAAATTGTGCGGGGAATATTTTCCCCGCGTGCTACAAAGAATGCAGTCTGGCTTGTATACTTTGCATTACTTGTAGATCAGAGGTGTGCCGAGACACTTTCATTTGGTGGGGGCATTTTGACCATTTGACCTACTACTTCTACTAAAAATGTAACGGAAGACACTTCGGCTAACTCTCTTGCAGCACGGCCGCCTTTTGAACAACATCCCTACAATTTCAAGCATATTGTAGGGGCGTCAGCTATGAAACCATGGGGTAGTATGGAGGGTATTGCCCCCTTACTCAACGATTTTTCCCGTCCCTGCCCACCCATAACTTTGATCATGATTAGCTAGTATCTTTGTTTTGCCTTTTCTGTGTCAAAGAACACAGATTGAATTGTTCAGATTATTATGAAATGATGCCATCAAGCGAAATTTTTTTCTAGGGACAAGTCCGCAGAGCCCCTTTGCTGCCTATATAACACTATAGAAGACATGGGTAACATTGTGGCCATCGTAGAAGCTGTGGCCGTTTTAAGGGGCAGAAGGCCCCGTGCTTTTGGTAACCCAAAAAGGGCCCAGCACCCAAGATAAAATTGAAAAAAGTCATAGGAAAACATTTGAATACACTATGTGCCTTTCATTTATACGTGCATGAACGTAGCAACCTGGGGGAGTAGGGGCGTAACCATCCTCAACTTTTAAAACTTTGGACAATTCAAGTAAAATTGGCTCAGTACATCGTCAAAATCAAGTAGTTTTTGAAAAGTTGAAGGCTACTTAATGCTTGTGCAACAGTTGGAAGAACGTACTAGTATAGGACCAATGTAAAATATGAGCTTTAAAGTTGTAGCTCATAATACACAATAGGAGGTTTTCGCGACTTCCCTGTATGCGTGGTTTTAAAAGGAAAATAAAAGGCACAACCTTGAGGCATAACAATTTCAAGGAAAAGAGCTTTAAGAATTGTCTGGGTTAACAAAGCCTGTTCAAACAGATGATTTGGGCCCCGGGTTTCGTGGTCCCTGAAACCACCACTGTGTACAAGGCGTAGTGATCAAAGCATTTCAGAACGGAGCCTTCAAACTCCTTCCTTTCCACGACGAGACACTTTCCTTGGGGGAGGGCGTCTTGACCATTTGACCAACTACTGCTACTAAAATAGGGAAAAGGTCACAGAAAATTCTGTGGCCAACTCTCTTGCGGTATGGCAGACTTTTGACAAACTTTTTTGCAATTTTAGCATATTGGGGGTCACACCCCACCCCCCCAATAAACAAATCGCTGTCTTAAATGTCTTATATTCTACAATTATTCCATCATGACGGTCAAGTTTCCTTTTTAGTTGGCGACTTGAGAAAAATGTGGAAAAACTTTAAAGAAAACTTTACAAGATGTCTCAGGAAGAGAGAGCTGATGACAAGATCCGGAGTTCCGGCAGTGTCTTTACCAGAATGCAAGCTTTTTCATCAGCTACTATTTCTCAGAGATAACATTGTCAATCGTCCTACTCCAAATGCCGTATTTGAACTTTGCACCTCACGAGCGATAACAGATCAATCAATTTTGCAGCCCAGTAGCCCGTCTTCAGTTCCTTGTCTTGGCCCTAGCTCACCGCCAAACCTTGATTCAATATGCAGTCAACCTAGGAAACGAAAAGCTGAAACAACAACTAAACTACAGAAAAAAATTCCTGTAGCTGAGAAAGAAGACCATGAAAACTTTATTTACGAAGAATGGAAACAAAACGCTGACAATTTTGATGCAGATCAAAGTTTTGCCAATAGCATAGTGCCGATACTAAACGCTTTACCAGCAAAGAAAAACCGTATGGCAAAAATTGAAATTCAACAATTGCTGTTTAAATATGAGTTTGAAGATGAAGAGTAAAAAGTGACTCTTATCCTGTTATCCTAGACCAGGGATCTCCAAACTACAGCCCGCTGATCGGATGCAGCCTGCGGAGGCCTTTTCAACCGACCCGTAGAGGCATTCTATCTACGGAAAAAATCGATTTTTATTCTTTTTTATTTGGACGTCGAATGTGCAGCCGACCCCTACATGCTGTTTGATAGTTGATGCGCCCCCCGGCTGATATGTCTGTGGACCCCTTTCCTATAAAAATAGTTCTGAAAGCTTCATTATACCCCCGCTAAGCTCCTATTTTCATGCAAGTATTTAATAAGAGCCCCCTCTCTTTATAAGACCCCATCTATCTAAGAATCAAATGATTGAATATGTTCTTGCGGGATAGAGAATTTTACAGAGTGAATTACTTGTGGTTTTTTAAAAAATCTATGTACCAGTGATGCCGTGAAGGGGGTCTCGGCCTCCTTTGTTAAAGATTCAGGAGTTGTTGAGGGGGCTCAACCCAGCTTCAGTGAGCATGCGGTAGACTGGATAAACGTCAAATTATGCTTTAGATTAATGACTTTTATAAGAAAGTGATTATAATATGTTTTAACAGAGCAGATGCCGATTCTTGCTTGCAACAAGTTTTGATTACATTGAAAATACACAATTGGGACAGACGCATCATTGTGAAAATGCAAAAGTTCAAAAGAGTGATCTGTAAAAATTTCTATAGCACAGCCCCCCGTTTTACTTTTTCACGGCAGCACCCCTGATCTACAACAAGGGCCGCGTTTACTTCTGTTGGAGCCCTGGGCACAGTATTGCAATAGATTACGTGCGCAAAGATGTAGAAGTCAACTTTGAAAGACGGATGCTGTTGTCTATCACAACTATGCGCCCATAAATCTAGATCTATGGTGTCCATAGGAGACCTGAGAATGCGGGTCTGAGGGTTGCCCCCCAGAAAAGTTTTTGGATTTGCCCCCTCTATAACTTCGCAAAATACAGTGGAATCTCGTTAACCCGCGGTCTCTGAGGTCCATGACTTGCCCCCCGCGGGTTAAGTGAACCGCGAGTTCACCCCCAAGGTCAAATCGTGTGGACAGCTTTGAATACACGCGAGTGGGCGAAAATAGGGTACCGAAACAATAACTGGCGAATATTCAGTTAGTTTCCGCAAGAATCCCTATTTGTATAACAAATCAGAATAAAATGTTTTAAAACAATTAGAATTAAAACAAATTAGGAGCCAAGGATAAGCCGCGGGTTAAGCAGAACCGTGGGTTAACGAGTCCTGGGTTAACGGGATTCCACTGTACCTCTTTGCAAGATAGATGTGTTAATTCCTTATTACACGTTTTTTATATGAAAACCGTCATTTTGTCTGAGTCTCAATTTTCTTACATTTTCCCGAAACTGAGCCAGAGATTTTCGTACCTTTTAATGAAGTAAAAACTGGCTAAAGTGGTTTACGCTTTCGTTATTAATGTTGGATACTTGAATTTGAATTCCATCTTTAACATTTTGAATGCAGTAATGACAAAATATCAATTTTTGGCCAGTAGAAACACTAAATTGTGGAAATTTAGCCTCGTGATTTTCTTAAGCTTTTCTCAAGATTTTGACAACTTGGCCTGATTTCCTTATAAACTTTTTTCTTATAAAAAATACGCTTAGATGGGCAGCAGAAAATTTCAAATTTTGCTTTTCAACTACTCCGTAGAGAGAACAACAGCAAGATGCCAAATAATCAAAATTCAAAGTGTAACTATTATTGCATATCTAACGATTCTACACATCTAACGATTTTGCACTTTTTGCACATCTAACAATTTTACAAACTGCACACATAGAAACACTGAAGTACCAGGGTAAAAGTGCTCTATTCCCCAACAGGGTGAAGCACACCCACTATCTATATGAAAAATTGATTGAGAAGTACTCGAGAAACGAAGACGCTACCTCAAAGATATGCATTTCGATAGAATCCAGTAAACCTATCTTTGCCACGTGCCACCAACAAATATACCCTTGTCTGAAGAGGTTCGAACTTAGTGAAATAGAAGACTTCAACCTTAAGCTCTGGTCCCGACGTGGAATTCACCGAATTCTCGACGTGGAATTCACCGAATCTCCGACGTGGAATTCACCTAGGTCAATAATGAATGGACCTTTTTATCATCAGATTTGCCTAACCCTACGTTTGGAGTCACAACACCCCTGCCTGAGATTGTGATTGTGAGAGTACTCTAAGCTGCCAGTAGGAATGAGTTTGTAATGCCTATGTATTACAGAACCATCAAATGCGTATTTCCAAAAATATGTGACTCAATGCTAGAACCCAGTCAGTTTGCACTGCTATCATAGACGGATCCAGAGCTAGACTTTGGGGGGCATCGGATTCCGTTTATTGACTGTTTCATAGAAAAAGTGTCTTAATACAATTCTCTGCAATAGAAAAGTGTTTCCGTTTGGGAGGAGCCATGATATCTAGCTCCCTTGATCCGTCCCTGTTTGCAATGAATTCCTGTTTGTTTCCAAGTAAATCATATATCCTTTCCTTCTCTCAAAAAAGCATAATTTAAGTTGGCTGTTGCCGAAAGAAGTATGTGCAATCGAATTGCTTTGATTTCTATGAAAGGAAATGTGCACTACACCCTTCAGTTGTCTGGATAATGAAGTCATTAGTGGAGATGATGTCAGCAGTGGAGATGATGTCAGCAGTGGAGATGATGTCATCAGTAGAGATTTCTACAACTTTTGACAAGGGGGTTCTAAGTACGACGTCAAAAAGTGGGTGTAGCTTATTTTCAACCACGCCTATACTTTTGAAGATGAAGATATAATATTCTTTTCTTTAGACTTTCTAGAGGATTTGGCATTGTCAGTTTTATTTTCATATAAACTGTTTCTTATAAAACGTCGTGTAACCAAAATTTAGAAATGTCTCAATGGACATGCAACGGTGCCAATTTCATAATTTCAATACAATGCATCATAATCTGGAAGCAAGGGCAATGCTCTTTGAAAAGCAAGTTGAACACATAAATCTTGGGGACCTGATACCCCCCACCCTCTCAAGAAAATGAACTATGATTTTAAAAAGGAGGGCTTGCCTCCCTTAGACCCCCTATAAGATACCCCTGGAAGTTACGCATATTTGTCATTTTCATTTTGTCCTATCTTTTTCTGTTTGCCTTTTAACGTAGAAACTTAAAGCCTCGAATTCACAAACTCTCCTATTTTTATTGGTTTTTTCACCATTGCATGCATGGCCTCGTTTTGACCAACTGAAGATTTGAAAAATGGAAGCACAACATGACACTACATCAACCCAACAAGAGTTCTGTGTACAGTGCAATTGACTTTCATGCATATTCTCCGTTGTTATTTTCTTGAAGTTTGTTACTTTTCAAAAGGGAAGGTGCTTGCAGTACTATGAATGCAAGTAAATTACATAAAGCAGCCTAGTTGTACAATGACAAGAAGTTTTGCTGTCTACACTGGAATATCCAAGGTGGCTGAGTGTACAAATCATTGTCTTATTTTCTAGTTTTTTTTTAGCTTAAAATACAAGAAACAGCTAGTTTTCAAATTTCTATTGTTCTTTGTTTTAATAGCATGTTCATCAAACTAGGATTTTTTTCTAAGGATTGCACTAGCTTCAAGTAGAGATAGGAGTAAATGGTTGTGATTTTAGGTCATACTTTAGAATCCAAGGGGGCTACCTCATTTTTGATCAATACATCACTCCTGAACACTCAATCAACCAAAGAAAGTTCCTTTTGCTCAATTTTCACTCATTGCACCTCAAAACAACCCCAGCATGCAGACCAAAAATAGTTGATATCTCCCAAAATATTTGATTTATTGAAAAACTAAATCCAGACATAAGATCATTCTTCAGGGGCAAAAGAGCAATTGCAGAAACAGGAATTGACACATTGCTATCCCTAATTAGACACAACAAATTTGCAAAATCATGCTCTCAAGCTTACCTGTTTGAGTTCATTTATGAAAGAGGTGTAAGGAAGTGTTTGTTCTGTATCATCAAAAAAATTTGCTAAACTAGGAACATCTGCTTCATCCCTTCTCCAAGCTAAAGATTTCTTGCAATTGCTGGTTGATGAAATAAAAGCGATAAATTAATTAGTTGAAGCTTGCAGGATCTACTTAGCCAGTGAACTATTTACCAATGAATTAGAGTGTCTATCCTACTTCAATCATCATGTGACTTTCCCATTTCTCAATTGTGTTGAAACCACTTCACAAGCTGACTTGCTCATGCTGCTGCCAAAACTGCATGAAGACCTATTAGAGAAAAGCACTGAGACTCTGAAAGACTTAATTGTTTCAACTCATAGACTACCCATAACTACATTGTCAGGTGAAGTGCCAAAGAAAAGTATTGACATGATCTTTATCTCTGCAGCTGCTGCTGTTAGGCTGCAATGTGGCAGAGAATATGGATTTAGTGCAGGTGAAGAGCTTCGTGCCGCAGATCTCTCAAGCCCTGTACCAGAGGAGTTGGAGTTCCTACTAACAACCTGGTAACTGAGCAAGACTTATCAAAGTTTAACAGAGAGGTAAGAGTTGCAAAGAGCAGAAACAAGATTTAAGGCAAAGAATATTAGGAACAATAAGATGCTTTACAAAACAACTAAAGAGTTTAAAGTCACCAGAATCTAACATGATAGCGTCAATCCTATCTAACCATGAAGACACCTGGACAGCTGATCAGAGAAACTTATTAAGTGTAGAAAAGTGAAAGACTACACCAAGAAGCTGCTCAATAGTTGCAAGTCTTGGGGTGGACCTTGTACCTCAGTTGATGAGCTACATGAATGCTTTATAGAAAAACCTTTTGAGCAAGAATCAATTGCCAAAATGGAACATAGCTATTATGTTCATACCCACAAATCAGATAAAACTGCACTACCAGCTTTTTTGCAAGATAAATGGAATTGTGTATGAGGAAAAGCTTATTAACTTGGTGATTTTGCTTGCTGATAGCACTACTAGCCAATACACAATGGATGATTGCCAACTAATCTTGATGTTATCTCTGCCCCTAAGTGTACACAGCATCAAAGAGAGCAGGCAAAGGGGGTAATACTTAGGTTTGATGAGACTTTGTGAGGTGGTTTTGCAAAATTGTGATGCAAAGTATGAATGGTTCTATGTAAATATCCTATGTAAAGGATGTTGATTACAATAAATACACAGTTGATCACCTACATTGTGTCACTAATAGTTCAGATTGCAAGTGGAAGTATCCAAGCATAGAAGATGTCCAATAAGCAGAACTGAACCAAATTGTAAATTGCAATATAGAAGAGTACTGGGAAATTGCACCTGCTGAAAGTAAGAGGCTATTTTCAGTGAGCAACATCAATGCAATTGATGGCGCATTCATAAGACATGCAAACTTTGACCATTACTAACAATATTGTGACAAGTAATTCTGCCTGACTTTTCTGTCTGACTTAGTAACCATCCTCCTTTTCAGCTATTATATTCACAATCCTTTTGAAGTTTGTTAAGAAATGAATCATTACAAGTTTATTTTCTAAAGTATTCAATTTTGCTTGCATTTTTCCCAGTTCTCCTTTCTAAATAGGTTTTAGGGGATGCAGTTTCTGAAAATGATAAAAAATGCAGAATTTTGTCTTCATTTATTGTTCTGATGTTTCCCAACAAAAAAAATGGTAGCCACCTCTTTTTGAAAACATGACCTTTTATCCCCTCTTCTTACTTCAAGGCATATAGAAACAATAATTATTAGTCTTATCACAAAAGTACTTGATTTGGACCATGCTACTAAAAGTTTCAGCAAAATTTGACATGCTCTCCTTATACCACATTACTAATGCATCATTTCTAACAATTTCATTATGTGATTTTATGCTGCTTTTAAGTTTTGATTCTAATTTGTGTCTATGTTTTTCATAGAACCTTGTTGTTTCATGATTCTCATTCTCCTGCAAGCATAATTCCATGTCCCAATGAAAGTTGGATCCCTTCAAACAAGGTAGGAGCATACATTTAGAATATTATACCATAACTGCTTTGGAGTTACCATTAGAACTGTCCATTTATCCATGAGATTTGCTACTACCCTCATGAGTGTTTGGTTTGTTAGCAGATCTGGTGGGATAATGTATTTCATGTATATATTTTGGGAAAAATTCATATTATTATCAATTCATAATTACTTGCATGGTATCAAGAGTGGTTTCTGAATTTTGTTGGAGTCTTTATATCTCTGTGCTTCCATGTATTCATTTACCCCAGTGGTAGATTTATCAAGACAATCTATTCTATAAATAATTTTGTTAGTAATTCTTGTAAACAATTTTATTGGTGTGATTAATGAAATATAATTTGTAGTTAGCACTATGCTTGCTATTCCCTTTGTCCTATATTTATAAATACATGCTGGAATGAAAATTTGAATGGAAGTTGTCTTTTTGATAGGTCATTTGTCATCATAAAGTTTCTCCTTATTACACTACCATTCTGCTGTTATTATGCACGTAAAATCAAGGGGAAAGAGCAGACTGCCACAAGCAGACACCACATTTGTGAGCAAGGAACACCAAGAAAGTAGTGGAGATTTTGAAAAGAGATTTGAGTTTAGAGTTGAGAAGCTCTTGCTTATCTCATTAATTGTACGAATAAGTTCAGTGTTACTCGTACAGACATCATTTGTGCCTGATGAATATTGGCAAAGCTTAGAAGTTGCACATCTAAAAGTTTTTGGATATGGATATGCAACTTGGGAATGGATTGAGGGAATCCGTGGATATGCCTACCCAATGGTTTTTTCCATTTTGTATCAACTCTTGTCATTTTTGAAGTTAGATTATGCAATCTTGCTTATAGTTTTGCCTCGGGTATTACAGGCTTGTTTGTCTGTTTATGCTGATATCAGTTTATTCATCTTTTCTGAAAGATTATTTGGAAGGACAATTGCTTTCTATTCATATGCTTTACAACTTTCATCGTGGTTTGTTTTTTACACTGGATCAAGAACTCTGACTAATACAACAGAAATGGCTTTGGTATTAATTGCTCTGGGATCTTATAATTGGAAGATTTTTCATGTTAGCTTACCAGTTGGGCAGAAGTCTTCAATTTTTGTTGGCCTATTGTCAGCTGGTTTGTCATGCATCATAAGACCTTCAGCTGCAACACTTTGGTTACCTATAGCAGTTTTTGAGCTTTACTTTGATACAATGAAAAGGAAGTCAGTTTCCTTTCTCAAATGTGGGACAATAATGGCACTTGTTTTGTTTTCTATGTCCACAATGATAGACTACCTGTTTTATGGTGAGCTGATTATTGTCCACTGGAGGTTCATTAAGTTTAATATCCTGCAGAATATGAGTGGATTTTATGGGAGGCACCAATACCATTGGTATATTACTCAAGGATTGCCTGTTGTCCTTTTCACCCATTTGCCACTTGTGTTGTGTGGGATATACAATTGGAAGGAAAAAACAAAGACAAAAATAGCATTGTTGGTTGTGATTTCCACACAACTGATTTCTTTGAGGTATGTCATAACTGCTTTTTTGTCTTTGCTGTATTTTGTATACAATCAACTAGTTTCTTCTCCTCTTTATCATTTTTGTTTTATCCCTAATGGCTTTCGGAACTGAGCCTAGTAAGACCACTTTCACTGTGGAACTGTGAAGGAACTTGCTCTGGTGTACCAGAGAAATTTTTCCCATAAAATAAAGGTCATGGTCAGCAAGAGGAATTTAGTAGAAAGTTTTTAGTCGGCCACAGTTTTGGGAGAGACCTGCAACCTTCAATGTACCCTTCATTTTTCAGCTATATGCGTCCTAGAATGCTGGAGTATTTTCCAGATTTGCTGAAGTGCTTGAAAAAATCTTGAAATGCTGGAGTCTCCAGCAGAAAGTGGCAACTATGCAATGATGTTTTAAGTAGCACTATTCCAGCTTTCAGTCTTTTCAAAAATCTAATTTATAACTAATTAGTTATATTTATAATTAGTTATATTAGTTATAATTAGTTAATCTTAGCAAAAGAACATAATTGAATGAATAAAATATGATTAATATGTTAAAATTACAAAATTCCCACTGTCAAGATGAAGAATGTGATTGTTTGCTAACACCTGCCCAAGGACCATGTCTTTTTCATGAATTGTCATATTTGTCAGTTTTCAGTGCTCTTTGGTGCCTATTAGAAGAGAGATTGGAATAGACAGGGTTTTGGAAACTTGTTGAAAATTTTATAAAATTGGTAGTTTTCTTGAACCAATTTATGTCAGCTGTATTGGACTATATTATAGTCATGTACATCATACTTGTTTATCACCTACTATGATTATTTTATAGGTACAATTGCTTTTATGGAAGCACTGATTAGAACAGAACTAGCATATGTAGACTTCACATTAATTGTTTTCCTTTATCCTAGAAGTTTGCCTTGTATGGAATTTACCCCACATTTGAGAGTTAGGCCAGGGGGCTGTCATTATGAATGCCCTGACAGGAAAGCTTTTGAAAAATTGTCTAATGGGGCACATCATTCAGAGATCAAAGAGTATGATGATCCTCCTGAGTATTTCATTGCTCTTTTCTGGTCATGTGGCCTCTTGCATCAATCTTATCTTTGATTAAATGGCTGTATTCCAGTGCTTATCTCAAAATAGTCATCAATGTGAAGGTCATTGCATAAGCATCCATGGATGCATCATGAAAGCAGATAAATTAACTGATTTCTCTTCCAATATATCTATGAATTGATACTTCTTATAGACCTTTTAGATCATCTATCATCTTAGTCCAGACTTCAAATGACTTTGTGCCATCTTAAATTCCCAATCCTTTCTTTTCTTCTCTACTTCTTATAGTGCTGTGAAGGATGGAATCAGTGATCAATTGCTTGATTCTAGTTGCCATATTACCAATCTCAATTGTCAATCCTTGCAGGTTTCTTGGACCTGATATTAATAATGTGATGTTTTCAAGATCTCTTATAAGTGTTTATTCTTTTGAGCCAAGTAGTAGGAAAGGCTCAAAACTTTGCCCATGATATGATGGTAAACTGTATATTTCTAACTGTATATGTTTTGTTGTTAATGTTTTCAAGCACATCAACCCTGTCACATCTGTTTGATGTGGCTGCAAAACAACTTGCATGCTTCTTTGATGTCTGCTAATCTTCCAATCTTCTTCAACTGACGTTGGCTATGATGGACGTTGCCTATATGGAAAGATATGATAGCCTAAATAAGTCTTCCAATATGAATGGGCCACAATGATGAGATAGATTGAGCCTCAATATGGTCTTCTTTATTGTTGCTTTATTGCCATATAGAATGCAAAATTTCATAGTAGCCTTCTCGTGTTTAGCATGGTGAGGGATGCAGTGCATATATCTTTGTTTACTATGTTGCTCATGCATCTCAATTCCATTTGTAGCAGATCTTTGATAGTTGTATCATCTTTCTGTAGTAGCTGTGAACTTTTTATGAGTCTTCTCCAAGGAGGACGTGAGTCTTAGAATATATAGCTTGTAATATTCAGTTAAAACAACTCCATGTTTTCTCCATGGTCACAATATCTGCCCTTTTTCCTCATTAAAGTCTTCTTAAAGTGTGCCATGGCTTCTTCATTGCTCTTTTTGAGTGGTTTGATTCCAATGGTTTCTCATTTGCAAAGATGTAAAGTCTACTGTTGTATCTGCAAAAAGTCTTCTTTCTCTATTATATGGTGTTTCTCTGGAAAAATTGTGCTCTGATGGTACGTAATTGCCTCTGCTGATAGGTAATTGCAGACAATTAATGATTCACACTACTTTGTTCATTTCCAATTACCGTTCTGCAAACAACCCATTCCAATTTCAATCAGACCACATATAATCCATCTCGCCTGTTCACTTTCTCTGATGATTTTTTATGATCGTAAAAGTCACTTTCAATTTCTTACTCCTTTCAGTTCAATGAGAATGTGCAAGTCTAGATTTCCTTTGTACTTCAGATTGATTCTTGACTTGTACGGGTGTACTTTGAATGGACCCGCTAATCTTTGGTATACTGGAAAGAGATGGAATGTAATCTTGCTTGCCCCCCCCCCCATGTATTCTATGTGTCAGTTTTGTACG
>WIPJ01000909.1:0-22699 GCA_018155075.1 Cassiopea andromeda
ATATATATATATATATATATATACATATACATATGCAAATCACTAGCTTGTGCATTTTCCAGAGACAAAGAAGAGGCAGAAGTGGTAGAAGAGTATGTATTTTCGTGCATTTCATTGCTCAGCTGTGAAGTACTGCGGTCCCTAGGTTCTTTACGTGATGGGCAAGGAGGAGCAACCCACTAGTAAAGATTACGACAAGGTACTGCCCCTGCAACTAACTTCCAGCGATGTGGATTTCGTATAATATTCTTCTCACTAAAAAGATTTTGACACAAACATGTAGCATCCGTTACTTGGAAGACATCCATGCCGTCAATTCTTTTTTTATAGCATTACACCAAAAGCGTATCTCTGAATTCTTTTGAAGAAACGCAGGCCACTTGGGGTTACATCATAATTATAAAAGGTATTCGTATTCGAACAGCTAAACGCTGCACACTGCCTTCCAACTGATTTTAACACTCGACTCATTGATGCTGCCCTTTTAACAACTACCTTTCTATCCTAAATACGAAAGTTAGCTTCGTAATAGACCTTTCCCTTTATTACGTCATATGCGACAAGGCGCGCGATGCATTGTGGTAGTTGTAGTCACGGTCAAATTTCTCAGTATTGGTGGTGTTTGGAGTTTGTGTGTAATTGGAAATTGATCTAGCGAAATTCACTTGGAAGTAATGAATAACAGAAGATAACAACGATAGCAATTTCCCTAGTTTTTTAAAAACTGTTGCCCGGGAAATGATGAAGATGTAGTCAACGAATCTACGGAGTTTGCGGCAAAAAGCGAGGAGTGTTTTGCTTCTGCTAGACCCAAACCATTGTCGATGAATGTGACGCTTTGATGCAAAAAGGCATGAATCTTGGTGGTAGAGGTGGTTTTACATGCTGTGTACCCGGTTGCTTTAGCAATAGCAATAGAGATGTAGACCTTTCCTTCTATGTGATCCCTAATGGGAAATCTAAGGAAAAAATTTTACTACGCAAGAAATGGCTGCACATGATTTCACGGAAGGACTTTCAGTCTACTGATGGACATAGAGTTTGCTCGAAGAATTTTGTTGGAGTTCGAAAGACTTACATGAAAAATGTTCCAATTCTTGTGCCGAAAATGGAAGGTAATGAGAATTTAACAAAGAGAAGAGTTATTAACAGAAAACCCGTGGATTCATTGCCAGTCGACTCTCAAGAACATTTTGATGTCTCTGGTAGTGGTGATGATGAGAAGTCAGATGTATCTGAATGTAACGCTACTGCTCCTTTTGAGAGTGAAAAGGGAAAGTTATTAGAAAGAACAAAAGCTTTGGAAATAGAAAATGAGAACCTAAAGTCAGCAAATGACAAAGCTTCTGAACAGATTGTCTTTCTTGAACATAGAATAAATGAGAAAGAATTTTGTGTTGAGAATTTCAAGAACAATTCAAAATTGTTTAGATTTTACACGGGAATTCCAGACTACTTAACATTTGAAATAGTCTTCCAATCATTTAGGTCAGCTGTGAATAGCCTTGTTTATATTGGCGCAAACACAAATAGTGCTAAACTATCATCTGCTGATCATATTAAGCGTGGCCCTAAAAGAGTGCTTAAAGCTGAGCAGGAATTTTTCCTTGTTCTTGTTCGGTTGAGACTTGGTTTACTTGAAGAGGACATTGCAAGCAGAGCTAGCATATCATCTTTACATTTCTCCAGGATCTGGGTAACTTGATTAGACTTCCTGCACAGCCAATTTAGAACTTATCCCATCTGGCCAACCAAAGCTTGTGTACAGCAAACAATGCCAAAATGGTTTAAGGAGATCTATCCATCAGTTAGAGTCATAATTGATTGTACAGAAATTTTTACTGAAAAACCAAACTCTGTAAAATACCAAAGTCAAACCTACTCTAACTACAAGCATCACAACACAGCAAAAGGTCTCATTGGCATATCTCCTTCAGGTGCTGTCTCTTTTGTGTCTGACCTGTATTCAGGTAGAACATCAGACAAACAGTTAACAAAAAGTTATGGAATATTTAAACTACTAGAGGAAAATGACTCATTAATGGCAGATAGAGGATTTGACATTGCAGAAGACCTTCCAGATGGAGCACATCTTAATATCCCACCATTTCTGCGAGGAAAAGAACAACTATCTGCCACGGAAGAGGCAGAGACTCGACAAATAGCATCTGTGCGCATTCATGTGGAGCGAGCACTATGCAGAGTGAAAAAATTTCGTATTCTGAACGCAGTTTTTCCCATAGCAATGGCAGCAGATTTAAATAAAATTTGGATTATATGCTGTTACCTTATTAAGTTCTTACCCCCAATCATAGGTGATGAAAGTAGCTAATTAGTATAGAATGAGAGATAACCATATACTAGGATACAATAGCTATCATGCACTCTGGTGCCTAATACAAGGGGGGTTGGAATAGTCATGGGGCTAGAAAAATCCCCAAAAATAAATCAATGGGGGATTTGAATAAGCAGGGGGTTGGGAAATGACTGAAAATGTTATAGAAAATGCTGTTTTTTCTTGTAACAAATTTATATTAAAGTAATATAGCCAAGTCCAAATAATGAAATAATGCTGAACCATACAGCACATGCTATAAGCATGCTTATGTTATACTATGTTTTACTTGCAGGCCAAAGTATCTCCCCTAGAAAGTGCCTTGGGTGGGATCTCACCTAAAAAAGTAATAGCCAGGAGGGATGGAATAAAAATGCCCTGGGTGGAAAACAAGGGCGGATCCAGAGTTGGGCTTTGGGAGCCATAATCCAGAACTGAACTTTGGGAGGGCCCATACTTGTGTTTTCATGCAAAAAGTTTCTTAAAACCATTGTTGTCTATAGAAAACACTACTGTTTGGGGGGCCCTGGCCCCCTGGATCCACCCCTGATGGAAAATTAAGTAGTAGGGGGTGTCTATTATACACCCAAGAGTAGTATGCATTGCTAACTTTAATTAACTTTGGGCTTATCAGATCTTAGAAATTATGTTATCTATATAGAAATAAGTCAGGCTCGGGAGGATTTTGACATTCCATTCTGCTTCATTTCTGTATATTCTTTCAACAAATATGTCCTTTGTAGTATAAGCAACAAAATCAAGCCAGTCAACTTTCAAATGTTTAAAACTCCTTGGCACTGGTAGTGGTATGCATGCCTCTTCTTAAGTGCTAGTGTGTTCCCATCAACTGATCAGAAAAAACTCTTATCACTTTCAATAGCTTCTTGCAAGGTCATGTCCCTCTTGGAATATGGACACTTAACTTTTATGGCACCTACTAGTCTATCCCCTTCAAGAATGATCCCATCTGGGCTGCACCCAAGCCATGGCTATTTAGGGTTAACAACTAATCCACACTTTAAGGGATATATGTTCTTATAAATCTCTTTATATTTATTAATTGCTTTGCTTTCATTTTCAATTCCCCATTTCAAGGATGGGGGCATATTTTTATGTAACCATTGATTTTTATTGATAATGGCATCAACAATGCTTTTTGGATAACCACTATGTCTTCTGTTGCAAATTCTTCCAAATAGTGAGGCAGTTATCCTCTTGGATCTTTCCTTGTACCAAATGGGTGATTCAGCCTGCTCCAGTGTATCCTTGCATATAGCAAGAGATTCAATAGTTGTGACTGCAACAGTTTCTCTAATTTTTTCTCTTACATGAGGGTCATTGATTAGACTTAGGTCAATATCATTAGCAATGTTACTGCCAAGCTTATCCAACAAGGTGTCAAATTCATCTGTTCTTTTCTTGTCCTTCTGAGCATGTATGTCTGCAAGAGAAGCCTGTGAACAAGAAGTGACAAAATTTGTACAGGGTTGAAAATTGTTTGATTCCAATGCTGCACAAAAATGTTCAGCTTTCCCTGCTAGTCGCAACTTCTCAACCATGTCCCCCAGCTCTTCAGGACTGGTCTCCCATGCAAATTTTGGAGTTGCACAATATGACTCTCTTGACTGACTTACCTGCTGCCTTTTCCTCTTCTTATTTTCATCAAACTTTTCAAAGTACATCTCATCAAATTTAAATGCTTTAGATGCTTGTTTAGCTCCTGATGGTACACTCCATTTCTGACCAGTCTGTGTACAAGAAAGATCTGGATGGACCTCTAGTAGCTCCATATTGTAGAAGTCAACTAAAGTGTACAATAGGGCAGCAATGTGTTTGCAGCAGCCCCCTTGTCCAGCTTTACAATTGCATTGTGCATAACACATCTTCAGTTTCTTGGTCAAGGTGGATATACACTTGATACACAACAGGCTTCATGGATGCATGAACCTTTCCCTTAACTAAGAATAATTCTCTAGCAGCTTTAACATTTGGCTTTACCATTACACCTTTAACATAGCCTTCTTTCCAAAGCTTGTACCCTTGCTTCTTATTACGGTAGGCCTTTGGTGATTTTCCTGTCTTCACCATTGTTCGTTGATTTACGATCAGGTGCTCATCTAACTTTGCACCATCAAATGCTGACACATATTGTAGTGACTTTGTCCAGCTACAAGAACTAATACCAACCTCTTTGAGGTCCTGTGGAGAGGTTGCTATATTTCCAGAGACATTAGGCCAAGCAGAAGCACAACACTCCTCGCTTTTTGCCGCAAACTCCGTAGATTCGTTGACTACATCTTCATCATTTCCCGGGCAACAGTTGTTAAAAAACTAGGGAAATTGCAATCGTTGTTATCTTCTCTGTTATTCATTACTTCCAAGTGAATTTCGCTAGATCAATTTCCAATTACACACAAACTCCAAACACCACCAATACTGAGAAATTTGACCGTGACTACAACTACCACAATGCATCGCGCGCCTTGTCGCATATGACGTAATAATGGGAAAGGTTTATTGTATTGAAGTCATGTAATACTTGTTTGCGAACAAATGCAACATCATCGTTCGCCTCTCTGTCAAACCTAGAGCCTCAGTTTCAAAACGAAAGTGAAAGTGGTCTATTCCATTCTCAGCAAATTGACATGACGTAGTGCATTGGAATGTTGTCAAAAATAAACCAGCATGGCTTCTCTGAATCAAGAATTGAGAATTGCGTTCATGATGTATTAAAACCAAAGATATGGTTTCCGGTGGACGAGTTGTGCATTTGCAGTGATAATACGATGTTCCATGTGTCTAACTCGATTTGGTTTCCAAGGATTGGACACAAATGCATCCTGATATTTGCAAATCAAAGAAGAACTCTGTTGCTTTTTGCAATTTGACAGTTGGTTGCCAAAAACAGTCTGATTGCTAATGATACGGGATGCACTACTGGTCAGTTCAACAACAAATTGAAGGAAAAATTGTGGTCAGGTTTCCCATATAATGCTCCCCTTCTAAATCAATTGAAGCATCCTGACGTTGATTAGTGATATGTAAAATGCTGCTTCCACGTTAGGAATAACTCTGCAGTAGTAGCATAAATACCTGGTTTAGTATTAAAGGCAGTGAGCTCATAATCAGCGGTAACCAAAACAAGAGACTTTTTCCATTTGAGTTGTACACTTTTTTCGGAACGACGTGATAAGAAGTCTCTCCCAAGGATTACATTACGAAAAGTTTTAGAATTGAGAACTTTCATGTTTTGAATTAGTCAAGTTTTAGAATTGAGAACTTTCATGTTTTGAATTAGTCAAGTGCCTTTTAGTTGCAGATTTATATAAACCGATCCTGCAATGTTCATATTGTTACCAGAGGCATTGATTAAATCGCGTATTTATTCGATTATATTCATATCCAGGCCCAGAGTTTGAATAGTTCCTAGGTCAATCATTGAACAACTTGCACCTGTATCTAATAAGACGTTTAGTGTTTTATCATCAACCATAATTTTGATAACTGCAAAAATGCCTTGCTTGTTATGTAATTGTCTTTAGGGTGGCCTAGTCACTGTAAATTTGGACAAGATATTCCCCAGGAGTCATGACCTCTGTGACCACTAGCTCGACATAATCGAGTTGCACAATTTTTTACCAAATGATCTGTACTTTGACAGCTACGGCTTTCCCGGCATTGTGGGGTATTCCATTGGGGATTGTTTGATTTGTATCCCCTGTTTTTAGAACAGGTTTCATTAGAATGGAAAAGTGACCTCCCCCTTTTGCTTCTTTGAAACCAGTTAAAATGGCTACTGGCAGAATTTGCAGTGAAAGCCATGCCTTTGTCTGCGAATCCAGTATTGATGGGAGTCTCATTTCCGAACGAGATTTCGGTCATCTTGGCAACTACCTTAAGGCCGATTTCCATTCATTTAAAAGTGAGCGGGCATGTGAGCAGGAACGTTGTTGGGTATAGAGCATTCATAATTCATAATTCATAAAAAATTATTTACAGTTGGATTTACATAGTAATAAGTACTAATTTTTCCAACTAAAACTAAAATACTTAACAAAGTAATTATGTGCATAGTCTGCAGGTGCACTTATCACCAGTCCACGATTTTATTTGATTTTTGAATGCTGCAAGAGTTGGAATTTTGAATGCATGCGCATTGCCCCCTCAGCATGGAAGTGTTTGTGGACACTAGCGGAAAAAACAAGGCTCGTTGTTGTAACCTATCCATAAGGTTATTACCCAATGAAAATAGCACTCTTCAATATCAATATAAGATCAGCATAGCATTCGAAATCCAAAACAAAAACTATGAACAAATGAAACCTTTGTTAATATATATGCTCCACAGGGAGTCCATAGTAAGTCAATTTTCAAGAATATGAAATCACTTTCCCCTCTTTGAGAAAGGTTCCGGCTATCAGTCCAGATGGAATTAGATTTCCATATCTCACAGGTTCAGTCCGATTTCTCGAGCACTCAGGGTTGCCCCCATATCAGGTTAATCAGGGAATTCAGGAAAAATGAGGGAAGTTTATTTTCAGTCAGGGAACTGTTAAGTTTCTAATTATTTCATTTCAGAGCAGTGACTGTATACAGTTACTTTTTGCCAAATTTTACCCTTTTGTATGTCATTCTGTTCTATGCAGTCATTTCGAAGCTCAGTTTTGTTTTGTTATGAAACCAAAAATTTGAGCAGCCATAAAAGGTGCAAGGCTCTCCAATACCCCATATCTGTCCAATGAAATGATAGGAAATAAGTATGGATTATAAGAATATCAGGGGGAAATGAGTAGCATTTCACTGAAAATATCAGGGAAAATGAGGGGACTTTTTTCTGAAATAGTAGTGGCAGCCCTGGCACTATTCTCGTTACACATTTCCCTCTCTTAATAATCTACCTAAATACACTGCCACTGTCCGTTAAAATAAAACAAAGTCTCGACACAACGCCAAAAACTCGGAAGCACTGGCAAAGAAGGGCATTCTGAAGTCACAGCTTTGTTGAATGGCACGCACCTTTTCATTTGTCTTTGATGGGTGGGAAAAATATATTTCCAGCTTCTTGATGTTGCATCCTAACTTTTCAGCCATGCTAGTATTCTTTGAGGCACCATCAAATATAACTGCCATTGATCATGTTTTGATTTTAGCTTATTGGCAAGATTTAGCACATCTTTTTGCTGTGTTCTATACAGAGCAAGAGCATACTCCCATGATATTTTTTCTGCACTAGGGGTACAAAAGATTTTAATATCAGCAAAGGCATTCCTTGCAAGCTTGAGCATATGACAGATATCTAAAATGACATGCACCTTTTCATTTGTCTTTGATGGGTGGGGAAAAGATGTTTCAAGCTTCTTGATGTTGCATCCTAACTTTTCAGCCATGCTAATATTCTTTGAGGCACCATCAAATATAACTGCAGAAACTTCTGCCCCCTTTCCTGTCAGCAAGTTGATAGCTTCATATATCAGCTGTTTCAAAATCTCTGTATTTAAATTGTTTGTTAGAAAGTATGCAATGGGGACATGCCATGGTATCTGGAGCCCACATACCATGAAAAGAAGGGTATTAGTGGCAATTGTGTCACTGGCTTCAGCTTTAATAGTGCCATAGTCAGTGTTTCCAACAAATTTGGACTGTTTTTGTCCCATTGAAGTTGTTTTTCAATTGACATTTCATCTAACATTAATTCACAATCTTTTTGGCCTTCATTCACCTTGCCTTCAACAAACTCAAATGACTTCTTTAAGAATCCTGGTTCACATTCAATATTCACTGACCATGATCTTATTGTTGCTGGATGTGGCAAATTCAAGGACTTTCTAACAAACTTATAGGCCCTTGGGCTATAGAAATATAGTGAAATGGCAGACTCTTGATTTCCTCGGAGTACCTGGAGCCAGATGATTTGTTGTAACTCCTTGCTTCATTTTCAAATAGTTCTGTTGCCATGTGGCCAAAGTTATCATTCATTGATCTCTCATCCCCCTTCATACAATAGTTTCAACTTCTTTAGCTGCAACAGGAGTCCCTTAATGGTTTTCTTCTTCCGAAAGTTTCTAGCCCGAAGTTTATTGATTGTTTTGTTTTTGTTCCTAATCTAATGTGGTGTCTCTACTCCACTTTTATTCCTTTCTATTCTGGAGAAAACGATATAGCTGATGAAAGGTGAGCTTATACCAAAACGAATTCTGAACTGAAGCTTCTTCTCCCTCATCTGATGTCAACTGGCTTCCATTGGCGATCTCCAGCAGTTCTCGTATTGTCCATATTAGGTATACTTTCTGATGGTACCTCCTCTCTCCATCTTCCTTTCAAACGTAAATGTGATCCTTAGGTCCTGGTGTCTGGGTCGAAATATCCGGACGGTCAAGAAATGAAAGGAGCTATTCCTGTTTCTCTTCGCTGAGATCATTGCGCTTTCTTCCTGCTCTGGACTGGACCGTCAACTAAAGGGTGCTCGTTGCCAGCGCTTTTACAATCTCAGCTCGCTTTCGAGGACGTTTTGGAAGAGCAGATTCTGCCCTCATAACACTGCAGCATCTGATGCTTAAGAGACTGAGTAGGCGAGGTGTGAAGAATGCTTTCGCTGACAGTTTCTTCAGCATTGGTATTAGCAATAGCTAAAAACAGGTAAGACACACACACAATGTTAACTTTGAATGCAAGCAAGCCATAAGCAAGAGCCCCTTGCATATAGAAGTTCATTATGTGAACGTTCTGCCATAAATAGACTTTGATTCGAGGACATTTTACTAAATCTGACCATTTTTGATCCCGGTTACCCTCCTAGTGCATGCAACGGAGTTGTCGACAGCAAATCCTTTAGCAATTTTTTAATTTCTATTGGTATCGAGCCTCTTGCACAAAATTCGAGAATACTAAATAAGCGTTTGAGAGAAAGACCCAAATAAAAGCAATTTTATGCCATCTTTCTCCTTTTCGGCCCTTTTTAGACGCTCTTGAAGCTCGTAACTATTGATGGGGGATTTTCCGAACAACATTGCCTAGACAATTTTTCTTAGTTTTATGGATATATAACGCTGGCCAAAAATTCAGAGAAATCTTATTAAGCATCTAGGAGAAAAACTGGCACCGACGAACGAACGGACGAATGGAATGAGTCCCAATCCTCCTTATATCGGGGACTAAACATTTTTGCAACATTGACAGGCAAAAGAGCAAATGTAAGCAATTGATTTATACTAAAAATTACGTAGCCTTGTTGAGTTGAGCAGGGATGGCGCTACCAAGCGGCTTGGGGCTGTAGCCCCAAAATTTTTCCAAGTCCCCCGTCAGTACCAAAATTTGTATGAACTGTCGGCACTTTCATAATATCTATGGTCTTTTCTTTTCTTAGTTTTTTCAGCCAATGCGATATGTTTTGTCCGTTAAACTTCAATGACACCGCCCACTATCGGCACTTTGGCAGCAATGACCCACCCCCAGCATTTTTCTTTGGTGCTACTCCTGGAAATGGGGTAAAACTACTGTTATTTTTATCACAATAGCAGGAAGATTTCTCCTTGAGGGGTGGATTTCAAAAATTTCCTGAGGTAATTTGGTATTAGTTGAGATTTCCAAAAATGGTAAAAATAATCAGAAATGTTGAAATTTTTGTGCAATGGAAAGACAAAAAGCATCATCTTCATTCCTCCGTTGTCTCTGTGCTCTTTTAGCTATCGCTTGTTTGTTGTACCTACAGCATCACCCACAGAATTTAGTTTAGGCTTTTCCCATTTGCAACACTTCCGTTGGACTTCTCTTTCTCTACATTCAATCCAATGTTTTTTCCTATAGCACTTCTACCGCTCTGCTCCTGCTAATGCAGCATCTCCTTTTTAAGGATGTCCACGTTTAGGGCCCATTCTTTAACAGCCTCACAAGCTCTCTATTGTGTTGATGCTAGCTCTCTATCCTAGTAACTACCTAGCTGTAGGTGGCATAGTAATATATGTGTGGCCTAAAGTAAATGCGATTGGATAAGTTATTATGATTAATGCAAACATTACATCCCTCCCGTGCCAGATATAAACATACTGTCATCCATAAATTTGAAGTCCATACCACTACAAAGCTCAAGGTAAGCATATGATTAGCAGAACAAGAACAAAACAAATAGCTGTAAACTAGTGAAAAGAGCTATACCCTCTAACTAGAGCTATTTCTCGAATATATTGTTTCCATACCTCTGCATTGGATTTTGTTCTCTGACTGGATAGCAATTTAGCTGTGGCTGTTCTTTGACAGCATCTGGTTCGTTGTCAAAGTCAAAACAATAATCAGGCACATTGCCAGCAAGAACATTCCTTTCTGCATCAGCTTTAACTTTTTGAAATACAACACGTTTCATGTAATGAAATGTCGGTTGCGACAAACAGTGACTCGAGCTCCTTTCCTTCATGTTACCTTGTATGGTTTTGGCTTAAGTTTAGGCCCCATGTACACTATGCCATTTTCATATAAAAACAGTATGGAAATGTTCTGCGTTGGCCTACCGTTTACACTCAAACATTTTCCCTTCCGGCATAAAGTGAAGCCTGTGAAAATGGCGTGATTTGAAAACGGTGTAAGTAATTACAGTATAAATACTCGAATACAGAGCACTTTTATGCTGGATTGGAAGGGAGGCTGATAAGTCTCCTAAACTGAGGCAAATTTAAAGTAGTTTCCGCATTCTTTCCAGGCGCCGAACATTGTTCTTATGAATCAAAGATTTGCCTCTCTGCTGTGTTCAACGATAAGCGAAAACTCTTCATTTGGTGTTTTCAAAGTGTACGAAAATTATGCCACAAAATCGCCATGTGATACCGTTAATACTTTCTGCTTTGCAGATAAATATTGTGCTAATATTACGGCAATTTCGGTTCCACAAAAAGTTATTTGAAGCTATTTTTCAGCTTATGTTAGCAGCAGGCAAAAGCAGTGATGTTTTGGCTGCAAGAGAGAGAAAATGGAAGTGCAAAAGAAAAAGAAGACCATAGAGATTTTGGGTTAGACCTGGAAGAATGCAGTTATGGTGGAAAACTTTCTTCAATTGTGTTGTTGATGAAGATTAGGAAGAAAGTTTCAGAACTACCAAGAGAACATTTATTGAACTTTGTGAAGAACTAAACCCCTATATCAGGAAAAGGATACTCGGTTAAAAGACGTTATTGATGTTCAAACACAAGTAGCCAGTACGTTATATTATTTGGCAGACAAGATTCGATAAAGAAAGGTAGCAAACGCTTTTGAAATTTCAAGAAGCAGTGTCTTCCTAAGTAGGTCACAGTGTCACAAAGGCCATTTTAGAACATCTTGGACACAAGTGCATAAAATTGGCACTCGCTAGTGAAGAGGTTGAGGAAAAGGCATCAAAGTATCTGGAACATCATGGCTTCCCACAATGTATTAGTGTCATCGATATTGAAATAAAGCAACCAAGACAAAATTATACTGAATTTTTAAACCGTAAAAGCAAATATTCATTTAATGTGCAAGCTCTGTGTGATTACAGATATGTATTCAATGATATCACTTCATGATGCATGAGTATGTGCAAACGCAAACTTACATTCGTATTTTACAACTGGGAAGATACTAAGGAATGAGAAGGCTATTGTGCCTGGCCAGTCTGCTGTCCCTGTATGTACCATAGGGGATTTATCCTACCCAATACCCCAATATTTTTAAAGGCATTTCCTTCAGGTGGAAGGAACACAGCAGGACAACTGTTCAGCTACAAATTTTCATCAGCAAGGATGCCTATTGAATGCGCTTTTGGGAGATTAAAGGGAAGATTTCCATCCTTATACAGACCAATGGATATAAAACTTGATGCTCTCCCACATGTTATTCATGCTTGCTTTATACGCCACAGCATTTGTGAGCTCAGGCATGAATTTCTTCACGAAAATATTGTTGATCTGTCAATCAATCATAAGAACAATAATTAACCACCATGCAGTTCATTCAATAGCAACAGAAGCACGGCTGAAGAGGATGGAAAGAATATAGGACACATAGTACTCAGTATTTTGGGCGACAGTCAATTTATAAAACACTTTAAAAATAACTATTAGGATCAAAGTACAACAAAGTTCTGCTTATCATCTTCATTATCTTCTAAAAAGTTCACTTGTCTTTTTCTGTGTGCTGTTAGGAGTTCTTGTACACATTGCACTTGCTCAGCAAACCTATAGCTTCCATCTTGCACAGGACTTTGAATACATTGTTGTTGTGGGTAAGAAACATGTAATGGCCTATGAAGAGTTGCAGTAAGGGCATTGGTGAGATTGACCAAAGAATTTGTCAAAATGTTTATTTGTTCAGTGTGGCTCGCATTGGCATCTTTCATTTCCTGCAGCATGTGTCTTACATGTCATATCATCTTTTGCCATTTGTAACATCTGCTTTTCTAATGAAAGTGGCTTTTTCAGATTTCATTATATGCTTCTTCTAAATGAGTAATTAAGCTTCTCTTTGGTATGCCATCACTCCTATTGGCATTGGGTGTGGATAGTTCTAGATTAGGGTAGCCTTCCTTTCATGTCTCTATGTCACCTTCCTCTCCCTCTGTTTTAGCTGAGCCAGAGTTCATAGAACCGCCAAAAATTTGACTCAACGGCAGGGCATCCACCTCATATATTTACGCATAACTCATAGAACTGACTCACCACGCATCACCGCCATTCTTCCTTCATAAGTCCAATGCCACTTTGAATTGCCTTCGCAGGTCTTTAACTTTGAAAACCAATCTTCTTTCCTTGGTGATCAATCTTCTTTCCTTGGTGATCAAACTTCTTTCCTTGGAGATCAAACTTCTTTCCTTAGTGATCAATCTTCTTGCCTTGGTGATCAATCTTCTTTCCTTAGTGATGAAACTTCTTTCCTTCGTGATTAATCTTCTTTCCTTGGTGATCAAACTTCTTTCCTTGGTGATCAAACTTCTTTCCTTGGTGATCAAACTTCTTTCCTTGGTGATCAATATTCTTTCTTTGGTGATCAGTCTTCTTTCCTTGGTGATCAGTCTTCCCTCCTTGATGATAAATCTTCTTACCTTGGTGAATATCGATAAGTCTTCGTGATAAATATGCTGATCATCTACATTTCTTGGGTATCTTTCAAGGAATATATCCTTTGGGTTGCAGTATTTTGATTTGACTGATTCGCAATCAATCCCCTGCTCTGCTTTATCCGATTTGTGCTGGAGGACTACTTTGAGAAGCAACTGTATCTCCTCTTCAATCCCTGTAAATGATTTGTTGCTATCTTCTTCTGAATGCCTCATGTTGCGGCGATCTTTATGGCTTGGAGCTATTCTGCCTGAATTGCTACATATTCTTTTCAATTTCTTGTTACCCTTTGGCTTAAACTTCTGCTTTACTTAATAACAAACTTCACTGGCCTTCTTATCGGTTTCATGTCTTTTTAACTCAACTTTAAACGCTCACTACCTTATATCCTATATACTTCTTTCGCAAATCAAACTTAAATCCTAAAACTTTCTTAACCAACTCATGTCTCTAACTTCAAAAACTCTTCCTCAAACTCTAACTTCCAAATTTTCAATTAAAAAGTTCCCTCTATTAAAGTAAAAAAACTGTTTGTCAATCGAACCTAAATTCAAGATGAATACGTACTATTGAGTTTGAATAAAGTCACGTGAACGTTCACAACACCTTATCTTTATTTTTGGTAGCATATTTGATGCGATATGTGTGTGCTGGTATGATGTATAGCTGTATGTAACTTATGTGTATTGTAGAAGGCTGGTAAATCTTCAAATCGCGTGAGCAGTGTTTTGGCGCTACTTTGCAAGAATGCGGGAACTATTTTAAATTGGTCTCGGTTTAGGACATGCTCAGTATTAAGCCTGGGAATTTGTAGATCTTTACAATGCCTTGTTGCATAATTTGATTGCGAAGATCTTTGTTGAAATTTACCCCAAAGAATTTGCTGACTTCATTTGTTATTTATTTTGTATGCCATGACTGATCTATCAAATCGGATGATGTTTTCAAGGCTCAGCCAGTTACATGACCAGCTGCCTTTCAATCTGGCGTTTTCGATTAATGTCCGGGCCCTGTTTTGCAAGCGTTGCAGGGCATCAGAATTAGTTTTTGGAAGGCTACCCGAAATGTCATTGGCATAGTGTAAATGGCTGTCGACAATGGCATAGTAGAGACTACACAGTTTTGTTTGGGGAATAATATTTTTTAACTTATATGAAACTCATTTAGAAGTGAAGCGGCGAAATGCTGTTTGACCTGAACGTATGCGCAGTGCGATGGCAAAATTTAAAATGGCTGCCCGCAGAAGTACACGAGAAAGAAGAAGGCCGCATTATTTTTACATTGAGCATCACATCCAAAAGCAAAAGGAAAGAAAGACATACTTTGATAAAACTTATTTTGACATTGAAATCAAAGAAATCAATGCTAAGTACAATCGCATGAAAATTCAATTCAAAGTTTACGATGAAAAGTACGACGAGTGGAGAAACCTAATTCAAAATATTTTTTTTCAGCGAATTAACTAATTTCTTCATACACCAATTAAAATAGTTGTTTTACAATAATTTATTAACTCGCAAATTACAATGAACATATTAAGAAAATAAAACAACCTTAAATACAACAAAGTCAGCTGACGGACACATGGAAAAAACTCAAGATAGAGCTATCAAAGCCATGTCCCCAGTTGACGTGATTTGTCGATAAATATTAGACTTTATTTTGGTTTGAATAACAACAGTAAGGTAATAGAAATTGTGCTGAATACTCTTGCCAGTTCGATGAGATGAGAGCAAGGCAGAGACCGACTAAAAACCACTACTCTATCTTTTCACACTCATAATAATTCACTCATATTTTTACTCTACTCTACCGACCTTTCTTGAACAACTACTGATAGAACAATAATAACCTCTACTTATACCGTTACAAGAAATGTCTAAATTTGTCTAATCAAGTGTAAATATGAAAAACAGGATATAGATAACCACGAAACTAATATGAAAGAATAGCTGTGTTATTTTACCTTATTCATAACACCACAAAATCATAGTCCACATTCGATTTATCACAACTTGAATCAATACTCTTTACGTAAATATGGTTAAATGCAATAGAAAGAAAATAGTTCAACGAATGGAGAGATTACTTGACGCATAAGTCTAAAATGAATGAAAGTAACTATGACTACATAACCATGTTTACATGCTTTATACCGAGCATGCGTATTCCTAACATTCCCCCCTCCTAGACTTAAGTCAAGTCTAGCATAAGCCGTGACTTCAACGCGCGCCCTTGACAGCAGCTCTGACTGGTCGCCCCGTGCCTTGTGACTGCTGCTCAGTACCCTTACTCTCACATTCTACATTCCTTTCCTTGCCTTCCTGACTTACCTTCCTAACAACTTCCTGCGCAAAATCTTCGTAAACTACAGCTAAATGTCGACGTAGTTAAATCCTTTGTAAGTTCTAGATGCATAGCTCTTGTTACGCTACAAGTAAATAATGCTATATAAGATTTCATCATTCCCTCCTTTGTTTTATAATGAATTGGACCTGCGAAATCTATACCAATATTAGCAAAAGGCAATGATTGCGTGACTCTAAATTCTGGTAATGGCGCATAAGCTGGGACTGGGAGGCAGTTCCCTCAAGCCTCTTGCACACAAAACAATCCCTCAATACCTTCTTTACGTATTGTCTGCCCCTTGTTATCCAAAAATGAGATCTAACCTCAGCTAAAGTAGCTCTTACTTTACAATGCTTTACCAAATTATGACAATCTGGTATAACCAACTCTGTAAACTTATGATCCTTGGGAAGGATAATTGTAAATCTCGCTTGGTCTTCTAGATCCGAATTTTCAAGCCTACCATAGCGCACAAGTATACCATTCCTGTTCTTGATATCTAAATTCTTACTGGTTTTCTTAAAATCTGAACTTTCTTGCATTCCTAACTGACAATCTTTAATCCACAATTTTTCAGCGTACTCAATCTCAGACCCACTCAGAGGACCTAAATCAATATCTCTCCTCTTTTTTTGACTTCAAATTGTCAATAAACCGAATGACAATTGATGTAACTCGCAGAAGCTTTTTAATTGCACTATGCCTATTTATGTCTAAGACATTACTAAGTCTGGGCCTTTCCTCTGCTACTACACTCATCATAATAACCTTTCTTCTTTCAGTCTCTACTTCAACTGAACTTGCTCCACACAATAGTTTTGGCCAATTAGTCTTTCCCTCCCTCAACCACTGTGGACCTTCCCACCACAACTTGCTTTCCTTCAACTGCTCTGCAGTCACACCCCTAGATCCTAGGTCTGCAGGGTTCTCCACTCCATTCACACGCCCCCATTCGTCTTTCTTTGATAATCCTAGAATCTCATTAACCCTGTGTTGCACAAATTGTTTCCAAGTCCCATTATTGAAAATCCAATACAGGGCAGTCTTACTATCCAACCAATACCTAGTGCAATCAACCTTAACCTGTGAACTCAAAGCACTCTTAACAGTTTCCATTAGTACTGACAAAATCCTGGCTGACATTAGTTCTAATCGGGGTATACTTAATGATTTTAATGGAGCCACTCTTGTTTTGGAACACTATAGTCTTGTAAAGTGAAACAGTGTATAAACAGACAAGCTTCTCAAGTTCAGCCATTAATACTAATTCCTCCGTCCCTCTAAACGAGGTCAATCAAACATAAACAAAATTAAAAAAACGAGGTTGATTAAATATATTAGAACAAAAAAAAATTATAAAAGGTCCACACTTCCTATGCAATATCATTCCCTTCTTCTATGTAATGGTATTATATTGTTCAATTGAGAGGTTCTTGGTCAGTTCTTCTTTTGTTTAGCTTTTTTCGTTTCTCAGTCCTTCTTTTCTCTTTATCTATAATTTCTTGCTGTGGATGGCAGAATGTGATTTGGGGCTCGATTGCATCTGGATTAAGTGGAGGAGAGTTCTCACTGAACAAGCTATTTTCCTCTTCTGGTGGCTGGTCACCTTCTTCATTTAGAGGGCTATTGTTAGGTTGGTGTGACGGTGGATCACAACTGAGGTGATTTAGTTGATCTTGATACGTCCTCCTATTGTATGGGATTTCACTTGTTGCATTAGGGTGACGTATTTCTGCATTTGGTGGCTTGGTATGCTGCCAACTGACGGGAACTGGCTGATGGTACAGCTTGATTTGTGAGGCATGGTGGAATATAGGTTGTCTTCGGTGGCGCGTGTCACAGGAAAGGAGTGTATATTGGGCTCCTTTTACGTCTATGACAGTGTAAGGGGTTGGTTCATACAGTGACTGGAATTTCCTTCTATTGTTTAAATGCATAACCAGAACATCATCTCCCTGAATAATGCTTGGGTATTTTCTCCAGGGAGAGGAATGTTGTTGGGCATTGGCCTTGCATTTCCGCTTTTTATCTCGTGCTTTAGCCTCTTCAATTTGGTCATCTGTGGTTGGATATTTTCTAGGAAGCTTAGAATGGTATCCGCCTCGAAATACCATGTCACCAGGGGAGAGTCCTGTCACAGTGTGTGGTGTGGATCGATAGTCGGTAAGCAGATGGTCAATTGCTTCCTGTATAGGCTTATTAGCATCAAGAGCGACTTTAATTGCTTTACCCAAAGGCTTCATAAAACATTCAGCTTCATTGCCTTGGGGGTGGTAAGGATAGGAGTGTTTTATGGTGATTCCTCTAGCTGCAGAAAAATCTTTGAAGTCCTGGCTGTTGAAAGGGGGACCATTGTCAGCTTTGTGTTCAAGGGGGTTTCCAAAGTTGTTGTTTTGCATCAGGAAATCTGGAGAGGTTGCAGCGGCTGACAAGGATGTGAGATTTATCTGGCAAAGGTCCAAAGAGGTCTAATGAGACTGATTCCCAAGGATGATGTGGTGTTGGTGAACTGGATAATGGTATTTTAGTAGGGCTTCTTGTATGTATCTGGCAATCATGACATGTTTGAAGGTGCTGTTGAACAGTGTTGTCTAGATTGGGAAACCAGAAATGAGCCCTGATTCGTCGTTTAACAGCATCTTGTCCTGCATGCGAGCCATTGTGAGCTATTGAGATAACTTCATCACAGAGAGACTGTGGGAGCAGAATTCTGTCGCCTCTGTAGAGAATATCATCTGTTCCTATAGAGAGTTCACTGAAAACTTTGTGGAATCCCTTTAATGTTGAGTCATTATATGGTGGAAGGCCAAGTGCTATAAAATGACGGAGACGCTCAATTTGCCTATCATCAAGCTGGGCCTGGTGTAAACGCTGAAGAGAGATGGTGGATTGGATTGGTTGATGAAGAAGAAAGAGAAGCTTTTGGTGTTCTTTTGCCTCATCATGGATGTACTGAGGCAGATTTTCAATAGGGATAGCATGCCGGCTGGTGTAATCGGCAGAGTTGTCTATTCCTTTGCGCCAAATGACTCGGTGGTTGATGTCTTGGTGGCGAAGAAGGATATGCTCAATTCGAGATGGCGGTTTGCGTTTTGATGTCCACAGTGACACCAGGGGCTGCTGATCAGTGATAACGCTAACTGGTGGGCCCCCAACAAGGATGTGCCTGAATTGTCATAGGCCAAAATCAATTGCAGTTGCTTCTAAATCCAATTGAGAGTAGTTTTTTCTGCTGTAGTGGTAGTTCGAGAAGCTAAGGCAACGGCTTTGGTAGCATCTATGGAAGGGCCTTGGGTGAGAATAGCAGAGAGGCCTGTAACATGAGCATCAACAAAGATGAACATGGGAGCATTTACATCATAGTGCCGTAGTAGAACATCCTTTTTGAAGGCCTCCTTCAAGTTTTGGAACTCCTTTTCATGTGCAGCTAGCCATTTAAAGGTGGTGTTGTTTTTTGTGAGTTCTATAAGGTTTGCTGTAGCAGCTGCGAGATCTGGAATAAACTACCCATTGTAGCGAATCATACACAAAACAGATTTAACTTCATCCTTATTTTGCGGTCTGTCCGCATGTTGCACTGCTTGGACTTTTTCTGGATCTGGTCTTATGCCCTCTTTGTAGACTTTGAATCCACAGAATGGGATTTCTGATGAGGCCAGAACACATTTGGTTGAGCTAACTGTTAATCCCGCGCTTTGTAGAGCAGCAAGGACATGATCCAATAAGGTATTATGATTTGGAAGGTCAGTGGCTGCAATGACAATATCATCTTGAATGACCGTTGCATCTTTGATATTAGCAAGGATGGGGTGAAGTCTTTGAATGAGCTCACCGGAGGCTGGTAAAGTACCCATGGTGAGACGTTTGTACCGCATTAAACGGTCCCCGGTACAAAAAACAGTTAGTGGGCGTGATTCAGAATCAAGTTCAAGTTGGTGAAAGGCTGTTTTCAGATCGAGTGTACTAAAAACAGATTTACCATTAAACATGGGTAGGACATCTTCTACTCTGGGTATGGGTAAGTGGGGGTTCTGGAGGGCTTGCTTTAGGCCTCGTAAATCTACAGTGATTCTAATGTTCCCATCTGGTTTTGGGACGAGAACTGGGTTGGCAAGCCAAGTTACCAGTCCGGAATGTTGTTCTATAACACCATCGTCTTCCATGTCACATATGAGCTTATCAAAATGTGCTTGGAGATGGTATGGTATATGGTGTGGTGGTTGAATTACTGGCTTGGCATTGGGTTTCAAGTGAAAATGTACCGGATTGGCTTTCAATTTACCAAGGCCGGCGAAGACACTTTCATATTTTGTTAAGATATTTGCAACAGATGGGTGTGTACTACTCAGTAGATTGTGGAAATCTTTGCTGGTCTGTGAGCTTTGACTGGTGTGATGCGAGACATTATTGACATTACTTGGTGGGTTATTGAAAGAGAGAATGCCCAGTGATTGAGCTAGGGCACATGAAATTAAGTTACATGGTTGGCCAAATAGATCCTTGTCACCTACTACTACCCATGTGGCCCTCATGGATTTTTTGTGCCAGGCTGTATCCAATGTGATTTGTCCCTTGGGTTTTATGAGGGAACTGCCGTAGGGCTGTAGAGTGATTGGGATGGGAAAGATCCTCCGAATATTGGGTGGTACCATGCTTTCAAGTAAGATGTTTACCTCTGCTCCCGTATCAACAAGTGCCTGGATTTTGGAGTTTGTTGTTCCAATTAGGACTTCCGCAATTTCGTGGCTGTTGGAGAGAGTATGGATGGTTTGTAGGGACTCCCCTTTTATTGTTGTAACTGTGGAAATCCCCTTCGTCTGTTTCAAGCAAACAGTAGCAAAATGGCCCCTTTTCCCACAATTATTGCAGAAGGCATTCTTTGTGGCACAATTTTGGCCCCTGTTGCAATTGGTCCTGCCACAGCCAGCACAGCACATAATCTTGTTGGTATCTAATTGGGGTCTTTGTTCCAGAAAACTTTCCCTTCTTTGGGTTGTTTGAGAGTACTTCCCCCCTTTTTTCTCAACTTTACTGATTGCTTTAGTTTCTGGGCTTTCAGTGTCAGCACAGGCAAGTTGAAAGAAAGAGCTAGGGGGTTCATATGCAAGTTCCTTTGTGGCGATTTCTGTTGCTTCTATTTTGCGGGCTTTGGCAATTAGTGTGGCTAAGTCATATTCCCGTTCTAACGCATCTTCACGAATGCTAGGTATGTTGGTACAAATAATGATTTGATCACGTATAAGAGTTTTGTGAATTGAATCTTTAGCAGTACACGAATCGTTAGTGCATTTAAGGCACATTTTTCTGCATGTTGACAGACTTTATCGTTAAAATCATCGACTTTTTCCCCGCTAGCCTGCTTGAGTTGATGGAATTGGTAGTGTAAAAGAACACGATTTTGAGTAGGCTTATAACGATCATAAAGCTTTTTTGTCATGGCATCGAAATCAGCTGCCTTTAGTGCGGTCATATCCTGATTAAATTCAGCTTTAAGATCAACTTTTAAACGCTCATCTGAGAAAGTGCACATCCGGAAAACTTTTGCTTTGTGTTCTTTCCGCTCCACTTCCGTGGCATCAGCTTTCAATTCACCAATCGAAGCTACTTCATACCACACGTCCCAAGTTTCAATAAAGTCGGTAAAGCCTTGTAGCACATTCTCGGTGTGGTCTGCAGGATTGAAGCTTGGTGTCCCAGTTAATTTGGCGAGTGGGTTCATCGTTAGAGATTTATCCCATCCTCTTCGCAAGTTCAGCCATTAATACCAATTCCTCCGTCCCTCTAAACGAGGTCAATCAAACATAAACAAAATAAAAAAAAACGAGGTTGATTAAATATATTAGAACAAAACAAAAATTATAAAAGGTCCATAGTTCCTATGCAATATAAAGATACCCCTAGGTGTTTCATATACCATATAAATGACAGCACTGTACACTTCAAACTTGCATCACCTAAATCGATGCACCTGACAGGAAATAATTTCTTCCCTACCTCCATCATAAACACACCTAGGTATAGAAATTGTACCCACTTCTTCCAAACCATGCACCCATTTCTTCGAGATAGAGAGCTTCTTCAGGTAATGGCTCATCCCAACCTAATTTTTGGACACATAAATCCTGAAACAATACCTTAGGAGTAACAGCTATAGGACTAATTATTCCTTGGGGGTCAAATAAGCTAGCTAGTATGCTAAGAATACTCCTTTTTTAACTTTTCATTGCTATTCTTCAGCATTCTCCTCAAATCAAACTCTAAAATATCCTTACTAGTAATCCATGTCATCCCCAAAACCTTTATTTTGTGTTTAGCCTCCTTAAACTGTCCTAAAGTCTCTTTAGCAAAAGAACATTGTTCTGATACAGCCTGGCCTATCTCTGTATCATTCTCCCTTTCATGCTCCTGTATCTTGGACATTAGTTCATTATTGTTGGTCTTAAATTTGCGCAGCCAGAGCCCCCTTCCTGTAATCTTACAGTGGCATTTTGGCAAAGAGCACAAGCTTCTTCAAAATTATTGCATCCACTCACAAGGTCATCTACATAAAAACCTTCTTTCATTCTGGTCACAAAACCTGGGTCAATTTCCTGATAGCTTTCTATGTGGTGTCTCAATACAGCATTCAAGATAAATGGCGAAGAGTTTACACCAAAAACAACTCGTGTAAAATGATACACGAAGATTTTTGGATCTTCTGAATGAATATCATCAACCCAAAGAAATCTTAAGCAATCCCTATCCTTTGGAATAACCTTGATGTTAAGAAAGGCTTTTTCAATATCCCCCACTAAAGCAATCTTATTTTCCCTAAACCGCAAAAGAATGTTAAATATTAGGGGAGTCATTGGCGGTCCCACATGAAGACAATCATTCAAGGACACCTCTGACTTCCTAACCTTACATGATGCATCAAACACTATCCTAACTTTAGTTGTCTCCGCTTCCTCCCGGA
>WIPJ01000910.1:5068-46031 GCA_018155075.1 Cassiopea andromeda
GTTGGTAATAAAAGATTTGTGGGATCCCGTGTCAAACAAACAAACTTTGCTGCCTAGCTTCCGATCTACTCTTGCCAAGGCTGTCTGTAGGGCAACTTTCTCTGTTCCACACTCCGCTCCACATTAATGTTGTTTATGAATTCATCATGAAATAAGTTATATTGGTCATTTGCTCCCTGAATCAAGTTAATAGATATTCCTAAATTTCTTTTCTCAGATTAAATATGTATGAGTTAGTATTGAAATTCTTATAATCGCGAAAGAAACCTCTGTTGTCCTGTTTTGGTTTCAATTGCGTACATTGACAGAACATGAAATTAGGCATATGATCAGATATTTTAGATACTAGGTTACCACTGTGGATTTCATGGTCAATAGAATTTAAGAAAATATTGTCAATCAACGAAGATTTACTACTATTTATTATTTTGCTAGGCTGAAGAATATGAGGCTGGAAAAAGTTAGACAGCAGTAGATTTACGAAACTTTCTGTATGCTCATCTGAGTCGATATTTAGTAGATTGGTATTGAAATCACCTACTATAAATACAGTTTTCTTTTCTTTTTTTATTTTCTTTGAAATAGTATTGGTTAAATATTCTAAGAATTTATTATCATTTTTTTCTAGGGTGGCGGTAAACAACCGCAACTAATGAATTTTTGTTATTTTTAGATTGTATCTCTATCCAGTTTGCTTCAAATTTACATTCGTTATCTGAATGAGAAAAGTCTAAGTCCATCCTGGGGGTACAATTAAGGTCTTCTGAAACAAAATAACCACATCCTCCTTTTAAGCTTTTGCCAAGGATTCTATGATACTTTTGATATTCTGGAAATGATATATTATTTACAGTTGATTCGTTTTTTTTCAGTTATTCATGTTTCTGATAGGGCTATGATGTCAACTTTATGCCCTATAAATGTTGTTAATAGTTCTAAGTTTTCAAGATTTTTATTCAGCGAACATATATTTGTATGCATTAGACTAAATAATGGTGATTTATCTTGATTTAATTTATTGCACAACTTATGAAAGTCGTGAATAGTATAGTCTCTGTTAAACAACTTTTACAATACCAATGTGACGATGAATCAATTCCTAACTGTAGAAACATTTACGGTTTAGTCCACTACATTTTAAATGAATCCATTTGCAACAAATATCACAATAAATATAATTTTGATTATCATAAGCGATTTCGTTGCATTTAGGGCAGATAAATTCGTCATTCATCATAATGGCAAATTGATTTCAATTTGTCAGTATCCATTAAAAATTTACGGCATCGGGGGGCATTTGTTTATCATAATCACCGGGTCGTGGCGCGGAGGGTAAAATTCTGTATTGAAGCGTTAGTTAAGCAATAGTCCTAGTATAGACAAATGATAAAAAAGGTTAAGAACGGCGATTTCGATTAAGTTACTCTTTGTTCAAGTTCTTTCAAGTTAGCAATCCTTGCTGGTGCGGTATTTTCATTTTCCCTCAACGAAATGACACCATTTTTTGTCCAGGCAAATTTCCAACCTTTTTCTGAGCATCTTAAACGAGTCAAGCCAAACAAATCTCTGTTCATCTTGGTTAGAGATTCATTAAGATAAACCTTACCGTTATCCAAGGTCTTGTCCTTTGTCTGTTTTTGTCAGTACAAAAAAGTATGATTTGGATTGTTTTGCTTTAATCTTTGATTGCATTCTACCATATCTTGCAAAGCACCACAGTTGGAAAATAAAAATGATCAATAATTTTTCCAGTTAATAAAATATCTTTTGCTTACAATATCTTAAACACCTGCTTCTATCCTGCTTTTTTTAACTGTTAAGTGATGCAAAAAAACATTCTTAACTATTTGCATAACCAGGAAATATGTTTTTCTTTGTGTGAAAAATGGGATTCAAAGGAGACTAGAGTAATGGCAACATTGCCCTCCTTTTTGAATCCTTGGGTAGTTCCAAATTTCCAGTCACTGAATTCAACTATAGAATAGTCTTAGATCACCTCATGATATCAAGTACAAGTCACCATGTCCAAACATTGTAATACTTTTCTTGACTGAACCCAGTTTGACTGGAGTTGGCTTGGGAAGAGTATATAAAATTCAATACACATTTGTTCTTCTCAAAAGTCTTTAAATACAGGATTCCCATGCCTCCTAAAAATCCCAAAATATCCTAGGAAAAGAGAAATATCCTGAAAAATCCTTCAAAACTCTAAAATATTGGGAATGATGTCCTTTTCTCCAAGATTTATTCCAAATTTTTCATAAGTTAAATTTTTTTCAGCAGTTATGTTGCTTAATACACTATTTTTGATACTAAAAAATTTAAAAAGTTTATCATACTAACAATAGTCCAATCATCAATTCTCTCTAGTTCTACTGTGCATATTTCTCTGCAATCTGGAAAACCTCCTAAAATGGGCAAAGAAATCTCCTTAATTTTCCTACATGCCCTTAAACAAGTCATGAAAAATGAGTGGGAACCCTAAAGTAGTAAGAAAAAAGATGTAAGTTAAATCGAGTTCATTAAATTAAATTTCAAAGTTCTTGGCAAGATGTTAACCATTTGCCTCCAATCTTTTTCAAATGAGCACAGCAAATGGCAGAACTACAAAGTGAACACTTATCAGTGCATGTTTTAATGCTATGCCCAATTGCATTGCAGTTTCTGCAGTGATATGCGTCCTTCATCCTTTTGGCACCCTTGACCTCAAGAAATTCTATGTGATTTTTCTTGAGCATCATTTGCTTTAAGGCTTCAAGGTCCGGGTGATCTGTAGATCTAAAAAAGTCCTTTGAACATTCATCGTTGTACTTTGCCAGACCTTGCTGATTAAAAAAATGTTAGGTTTTTTTACATTCTGAGGAACTGGTACGTGTATGACAAATGCGTGCATATACGGTGTAACATCTGATTTTGATAAAGATATAAAAACCCCGAGAGCCATGATTTTATACTTGCACTTAAGGCAGTCACTTCGCTTTCCAATTCATATGTCATCCGTATTTTGGTGTATAAGTCCAGGAAGTCCTTCCAAAGTTGTTGAATCTTTGCAGCAGTATCATTATCTGGTAAAAGTTCCATTATGTTGATATGCTGAAATAGAGTTATCCGTTCAGGTCCTGTAAGCTCCCGATATTGTAATTTGTTGGTTGTACTTTCAGTGTTACATTGAAATTGTATTCCAATTTTTTTTAGAAAGTGAATGTATGGGTCCATATATTTATGTCTTTTTTAAGCCATCTTCTCTTTTTAACTGGAGAATCAACTTCTAAATCAAAACGTCAGAAATTCTCAAAAACAAATGTAAAGTGTCAATGACCTCGTGATGCACTTCTATAAAGTCAAAAAGTGGGAGAGGCTGACAATTGAACTTTCTTGTCTTTGAATTTTCTTTCATGTTTGCAACATTCCTTTCGATGATCCAAGTTTTGGAAGCATCCCACCTTTCAAGTTTTGGACAATTGCACTATATGCATGCGTAATTGTGGTTGGCTGGACCAATTCCACACACAGTGGCAAGGAACTTCCAATTACCACCAATGCAATATTCTATTTTATAATGGGCTCGAGTAACTGATATTTCACTTACACTTTCATCTCTTCTTTTAAGTCAGTTAAATTGTCTCTTATGTTAGCATAATCATCTTTTGCTTTCACAATTGCAATTATGTGATTGCCCTGTAGTGATGCTGCTACTGCTCCTTCATTTATAATTGCGTATGACACATTGAGTGGCTGTAAAAGTTTACCAATTCTAGTGCCATCACCACTTACTTTGATTTTTAATGTGTCTGTATTATTCAAATCATTACCCCTTTGCATTCTGCTTATTTGTCCAGTTAGACTCTCCTTCAGACTCATTTTTTCAATCCCAAGTTGATCACCTGGAGTTTCAAATATATTCCAAAGTTTGTTTAATTCCCTAACTCTCTGCTTCAAGCTGTATTTTGATGGCAGTTTACCTGATCTTATTGACAATTCTTGCCATGCTTTGTCTGAAATTTGAAAATTTTCCTTAATATAGAGCAGCATGTGGATGTCATCCAGTTTTGACCCATCAATACTTTCAAAAGATTCTTTCTGCAGTTCTACCTGGTCTTCACCATCCTTTAAATCAATTTCTTCAATTGAGTGTGTGATGATATTGTAATACTCTACTCTTGCAGGAATTAATTCATAAAGGCCTAGGAAATTTAATGCTTCTTAGCAATCATTTGTGATTTGCCGTCTCATACGTCTACGGCTTCGGGCAGAATAATCTTGAAAAGTTTTTCCTTTTTCCTTCCCTCTTCTTCTTTTCTGCTTAATAACCTGGCTGACAATGTTTCGAAATCTCCTTTTCCAGAAAAGTGCTGACCTTTCAACTTTTGCAGCATGCTTCTCCAAATTTTGGCATTTTTTCTCAGAAGCACTCAGTTTTGACTGCAGCAACTCCTTTTCTACTCTTAGCTTTTCCTTCTCTTCCCTCAAAATTACTTTTTTCCATCTCCTCATAGTACACTCTGAAAATATACTTTTTACTTTTTAAACTTAATAAGAATCTTTTCATGGATGAACCACCCTTTTTGCCTGCTTCTTTTCCTTTAGTGAGTAAAACAGCAAGTTTTGTATGGAAAGTTTTCGTAATGCGCATATTTATCTCAATTTCCTTTAATCCAGCAGCATCTAATATTTCTCGAATGATAATGCTGATACAATCTTCACCAACAGCTTTCCCTCTTTGCTTTTGATGTCTTTTTGCAATTTCATACATCATAAATCTAAACGAAACATCATAGAGTTACAGAATGCTGCTATTGTTAATCAGTAAATTTGAAATCAATAGCTGTACCTACTGCAGTACATAGTTTGCAAAGGCTGAATAACATGATCAAGTTAAAGGTGACATGCCAAGCATAGTTGTTGTGATGTAAGGGCTGAGCAATGTAAATGCATGTTTTTATGTAAAATATATACAGAACAATTTATTTATTAAAACATTGTATAATCTGAACTCAACTCGGTGATACTCTAAATCAACTCCTAAACTCTACTGCTTGCATTACACTATAGATCATTGACTGACGTATAAATGTCACGTGACTTATAATACAGGACTACACTGGTGCCGAGATCTCTACAACACACTCCCCCTGGTTGGTTCACCTGGGTGACCAAACAATAAAAAAACTAAATGAAGATGTAATTACCGATATAATTCTAAAATACAAGCTTGAAAATTGTCCGATTATGCATACACAATTAAGCACGATCCTGTCTAATCAATTCCCCTATTATAGCTGCATCGCGTCAGGGTCTATTGCTATGTCGCTGCAGTTGCTGAGCGTCGCTAGGCGTCTGTTTGTGTGGCTTCTTCGCAGGAGCCTTATCTTTGTTGGCAGTTGCCTTTGCGCTAAGCCTTGCATGCTCGCTGCGAATTTCTAGCGGGATCAAATGCTTTAATGATCTATTCAAAATGCGCTTATCTTCTCCCGCCATTTGAATTTTTGCTGCGCGTATGCATTGATCTTCCCCCTTGTACAACTCTAGTATCTCCGCCAACTTCCAAAAACTTCGTTTGTCATGATCGTTTCTCACCACCACAATGTCTCCCACTTCCACAATTGGTTCATTGTTGCCATCTCTTGGTTCCTCTAAAAGACTTAAAAGATAATCAGTTCTCCACCTGCAAGAGAATTTTATTAGCAATTTACGATGAAAACGTCCTCGTTTCGACAAAGTTTCATAATTACTTACAATTTCACAATGTCTGTCATTAGGCCACATTTCCAAATTTCTTCCGTTTATAAGTTGTGATGGAGTGAGGGGGTAAGAGATACCATCACTGTCGTAAGTAAGAGGGCGGGAATTTACGACTGCTTCTATTTCTACTAGAATTGTACTCAGTTCTGAAAAACTAAGTAACGCTCGGCCTACTATCTTAACCAAGCACCTTTTTGTACTTCGAATTAAACGTTCCCATATTCCTCCCTTCCAGGGTGATAACTCTACAATCCATTTCCATCTGACACCCTGTGACAAAAAATGTTCTGTCAATGTAGGGGATCGCAAAAGCCCTCTTATTTCCTTCGATGCTGCCTTAAAGGTCTTAGCATTATCTGACAGTATTGTAGCCGGAACTCCTCTACAAGCAGTAAAACGACGGAAACAACGAATAAATGTTTCTACCTCGAGTGACTCAACAAGTTCTAGATGCACTGCTCTGGTCGTAGTGCATGTAAATAGACAAATGTAACATTTTCTGTTACCTGTTTGACTTGAAATGTACAGTGGGCCTGCAAAGTCTATGCCCACATGGCAAAATGGTGGACTGTTGTCGACTCTAAAACTGGGTAGGTCCTTACTGAACACTGAATTATAGGCCAACCCTTCAAACTTTTTACATAAAATACACCGTTTTATTTTGCGTTTTACGCTTTCTCTCCCCCTTAGTATCCAACACTTTTGCCTCAGCATGTTTAGTGTTTCCCTTACACCGTTATGAAATACCTTTTCATGGCTATCCTTTATTAAAAGTTCCGAATATGGATTTCTAGAGGGAAGTAGGATTGGCTTCTTTGTCGAATCTCTTACCTGTGCATTTTTAATTCTTGTTCTACATCTAAGAACCCCTGCTTCGTCGATGTACAAATTGAACTGATTTACATAAATCGGTGGCCTTGCCTTACTTAGGCCTTTTGTATTGTTCTGTAAATACGAAATTTCCTTACGAAATGCTTTGTGCTGAATGGACCGTATCATTAAGTTCTCCGCTCTTTCTAATTCATCTGTTCTCACTTGTTTACTCGTGTTGTTATCCTTGCTATTTGCTTTGCATTTTAGATTATCTACAAATCTTAACGCCCATGCTATGCTGCGTAACAATTTACCTTTGCGGCAAAATCGATTTACATCTATAATCTTATTGACTTGCATTGGGACTTCCTTTTCCCTAGAAAGCATGGCGTGCGTAATGGTCGGTTCATTTTTCAATTTCTCTTCTAGGGCCATGTCGTTTTCCCCTAATTCTGCTTCTGTCTTCAATTCTAGCTTCTTCCTTAACTTCTCCGTTACGTAGCTCTTCTGGCTGCCCCCATCAAACAACACATTCACTCCAACTCTTTTCTCTCTGTCAGTTCCAAAACTGATGCTCTCGCTGTCTGCAGCAAAACTTGTCCTTTTTCATTTGAGGTGGTAGTTGTCAACGAGCGTTCACTAGAAGCCGGTTTGTTTTCACTCTTGCTTGGCTCATTCTTTTGATCACAAATAGATGTTTTGTGCTTTTGGTGGCATTTTTTGCATCTGGCCTTGCTCTGACAATCGTTGGCAAGATGTCCGATTCTAAGGCAATTAAAACAGCGTTTAGCATCTCGTAATATGGATTTTCTCTTTTCCATTTCTTTCACAACCATACATTCATTTGAGTAATGCTCATTTGTGCAGAGATAACACGATATTTTGTTGGGTCGTGCCCCTTTTGAAACAAATGACCTCGTTGTTCCCCCAGGCGGGTTTGTTTTCGGATTCGTAAATTTATGCGATCCTCCTGATTTCACTGGTTCAAATGAAGATATTCCATGGCTCCATTCTCTTGCTTCAATTTCGGTTCATATGATTTCCATGGTTTCCTTGATGTTATATACATCTTGTGACGTATTTCTGGCGACGATCAAGTTAATGTCCTCGGGCATGCTCTTCAAAATCACCGGTATGAGTAGGCATCCATATATATCCAATGAGATACCTAATGCTTCAAGTTCACGAATATGAACGTTGACATTATCATACAGTTCTCTCAATTCTGTCGTTTTCATGTTTTTGTGCCCTTCGATGCTTAAGAGGGCTTTCATATGTGTTCCAATTATGGTCTGTAGATTCCCGAATCTTTTCTGCAACGTTTCTTTCGCGTGATCATAATTCTCGTCGGTCACGTCAAATCCTTGTAAGGCCTTATAAGCTGGCCCTTCTAACAAGCTCATGAGATAGTTCATTTTGTGCACTTCGGAAATTGTTGTGTTCTCGTCGATGGACCACTTGAAGCTCTGCCAAAATGATTGAAAGCGTGTAGTATCCCCATTAAATATAGGCAAATTTATCTTGGGCAAACGTACTTGTTGTCGGAAATTCGAGTTTTCGATATTACTTCTATCTAAACTGTTCGGTGAAGACATTTCTCTTGTCGGCGTTAAACTAGTCAGGCCTGTCGTTATGTGGCTTGCAGCTGGCGTAGGTGTCTTCGGGGTTGCGTTAATTACTTGTTCATGTCGGGTAGCATAAAATCTTCTAACTTAGTGGTAATTTCAATAATTCGGGTACTCACGTCTGTTGTTTCTTCGTTTCTCCATCTATGTCGACCGATGGGCACTTACCCAGAATCTGATTTTCCAACTGTTGGAGAATTTGTCTCTTTTCCTTCAGCTGTACACACATCGCATTCGTCTTTGCGAAAACATCCACGTTTAATTTCTCTATGTGCTGTTTAATCGCATCCTTTGCCAATTGAATTAATTTCGTCGTTGCACCTCGTTGCCCTCCTCTCAGTCTTCGTAGCCGTTCCAGAGGGTCTTATATCACAGGAGTGCCGTCTGTGCCTTCTTCACTTGAGGGCATCTTGTACCAAGTTTTGAGTTCAATTCCTCGTCGAAAATCTTACAAACACATGCTTGCCCCATGTTGGGCGCCATATGTTGTGATGTAAGGGCTGAGCAATATAAACGTATCTTTTTATGTAAAATATATACAGAACAATTTATTTATTAAAACATTGTATAATCTGAACTCAACTCGGTGATACTCTAAATCAACTCCTAAACTCTACTGCTTGCATTACACTATAAATCATTGATTGACGTATAAATGTCACGTGACTTATAATACAGGACTACACTGGTGCCAAGATCTCTACAACACTAGTTAAAGAGTTACCATGTTAGGCAATTTATTTTACATCAAAGAGGCCTGTAAAACAAGACTTTGTAAGAGAATGGGAGTTTTCATGCCAAAAGTGGTGAAAACCTATGCAATAAGAGGGGTCACATCAGATGAAGGGTGGCACACCTTCCAGATAAAGAGGTGCACTTCAGTTGTGGCTGGGTGAAAACAACCAAGGTAAGTTGTGGCTAGCTAAAAACATTTGGGGTGGCGTGCATCCCCTTGGCACTCTCCCTGAATTATATGCCACTGCTGTTGGATTTACAATACAATTCATACTATTTATCACAGTGTCTATCTTGCAGGCATATATAGTAGAAGATCTAGGATAAAATAGAAAGGCTGAGGTAAAATAGATACAGTGTTGTTTGCTGGAAAACAATTTACTTGAGACTTTTAAATATACATTCACCATATGACGATGGGTAGCTCGAACAGTCCTAGCTTGCAAGGCATTCCTGAATTTTTTTTAATTCTCTACTGCTCCAGTTGTAACTCAAGCCTGATCTCACCGCGCAGTTGATCCTCAAACAGAAAAAGTATCAATGAAAGTTGTAAAATTGCTTACTCATTGATTCCATGGACAAAACTTGGAAATTTCTTTTGCCAAAAACTTTCAGTGCGATCGCTATGATCATCTCCACCAGTCGAACTGCCAGGCCTTGGTGATGATCCATCGAAGTTTTCCTCGTTATTAACACCCATTACTAATAAAGTCAAAATCAGTAGGCCCAGCGAGAGGCGAGTGAACACAAACGGGAATGAAAACAACATAGTATGAGAAAGCACGTCAAAAGCCTATTTGAAACTTAACTCTTCCCTCACAAGTTTGGTACCTTTTTCACGCTGAAAGAATGGAGATTCTGAATCTTGTCCTGGAACTGTAAAATGCGAGGCTCCTATTGAAATCTCCTTCTAAAAGAGGCGAGCCTTGGTCCGCAAAACAATCTATACGGTCAAGTCTTTTATATGAGTGGTAGAACATTCAAGAGGAGGAAGGCCGACAATTTTTTAGCGCAAATAAGCATTTGATATAATAAATGGAATACAGAATAGTTTAATGTTCTGAAATCACTCCTGGAGGCAGTCAAGCAATTTGGGAATTGCTGTGAATGAAGAAACTGTAAGAGGTACTCGGGATAGAAATAGAGGTTTCTCATTCAACGATAATCTGAGAATGAAAAGAAAACAATACAAAGGGAATATATAGAGCAACAAAACACAGGAAATAACCTAACAAGAACGAGTGACGGATGGGGGTACCCTACATTCCCCCCTACCTAAATATTCGGAATCAACTAAATACTATTAATAAGTGAAAATTTAAGTATGTAGACTATCCCAAGGTATGGCACCTGGGAAATGTCGATTTGTCCTTTGGCGTCTAGGGTATGCTCTTATAGGAGCATTGTCTATGATTTCTTCACCATTCAATCCGTCATCTACTAGTTCTTGTTCGGAGTCTGAAGATGAAGAATAACTTCCATTCGAAGCACTGTCTGAAGAACTCAACAGGGAAGTTTGAGAAACAGGTCGACATAATGTCCTATCAAACTTTTCCACGCCCTCACTTCCTACAACTGGACATAGACGGTCGTGATGTACTACTTTCCGTATGGTGTGACATTAAATTCAAACTTCCCCCTGGGGACAGAAAATGCCGTTTTCTCACGATCTGGCTCTGCTAAAGGTACCGACCAGTACGCTGATGCAGCATCTAATGTGGACCAATATCTAGCCCCATTCATTTTATCAATTACATCACGTACGTGCGGTAAGGGGTATGAATCTTTTTTTGTAGCATCGTTAAGCCTGCGAAAATCACACACAAAACGCATACTGTTATCTTTCTTTTTGACTTGAATTATTGGGGCATTCCACGGTGACGCAGAAGGGCGAATGATTTCATTGTCTAACATCTCTTGGATTTGCGTATTGACCTCCTTATACCATGCTTCAGGAATTCGATGAGGTTTGCGCTTGACTGGTAGTGCATCTCCTGTAATAATCCTGTGTTCTGCGTTTTGCACTAACGCTGGTTTTTTCGGGTTGGAAGCGAAGATATCATGGTACTCTTTAATCAGCTTTTCTAATCGATATTGTTGATCTTTCGTCAGATGTTCTCCATGGCTCAGATTTTTGGCAAAATTCATCTGGTCTGTTAACGCAGATGGCTCTCATTGCAAGCTGGTAGTTCTCGAACTTACGAGGTTTCCAACATATTTCCTAGCATACAGATCAATTGGGTTGTCATTGACATTAAGGAACGTTATTTGAAAAATACCTTCCATGTCAGGTATAATTCTGCATTTCGTAGCGTAAACCCCAGGGATGGAATGTAAGGAAATTGGTTCAAAGTCGGCAGTCACTAACGAAAGGGACCTATTACATTTGACGCTTGCTATCGTTTCGGATCTAGTAGCTAGGGAAACCCTTTGCTTGACTCTGACAGTTTCTCTACCCTCCACATCTCTACAGGTAAACCAATTTTTTCCTATTCGCACTCTATTAGTCGAAAAATCAAACTCTAATTTATCAAATTTGGCCAGGAAATCGCGGCCTAAGAGAACATTGTGATAAGTCTTGCTATTTAACACCCTGAAATTGTGAAGCGTAGCGGCGTCTGGCATATCTAAGCTTATATCGACTGAGCCCATAATATCCATAGGGTGTCCGGAAGCATTTATCAGTTGATCACTATTAGGGATAATTCTGTCGGCCAGACCAAGTCTGTGAACACTGCCAATGTCGATTATAGAACAGCTCGAACCAGTGTCTATTAAAACATTAGTTGGAGACCTGTTAAATCGTATGCTCAGTACAGCCGAAAAGTCACTTGTAACATTGTTTATCTGATCACCTGCGGTGGTTAGTCATTGGTAATTAGGGCAGGACGGATGCCAAGCGTCGTGGCCTCTTCCCCCACAAGCTTGGCAAAAACGTGTAGGGCAGGAACGAAACAAATGATCCTTACTCTTACAGGAGCGACACAATTTTGCGCTGTTGATAATTAGGCCTTTGCCGGCGACTGAAAAGCCCCCTTTGATGTCTATGCATATTTGGCTTCTCTACCGACAGCGTTGCGCAAGCTGTGTCTTTTGCACCCCCGTCTTCTTGAGATTTAAGCGAACATTCTTGCAACTTTTCAATAACTTTATCAGCGATCGAATCGATGGTTGCAGGGCCCTCTACGCTCATACATGCTGTCTTGTTAATTCCGATCGATTGAATTCCTGCTATTTGTAACCTGGTGGTCTCCGTAGCCAATTCATTGATATTCGTTTTGTCAAATCCAGGCAATGATTTGAGCGCAACTTGCATTTTAGGGTGTAGCCCTCTTACATAATAGTCCTTGGCGAGGGTTTTAACTGCTTCCTCTTGAAAAGCAGGGTATGCCAATTTCACAAGTTCTAAAATGTGGTACGCATAAGTATCGGCCGATTCATCTTCTTTTCGATGTCTGTTATCCAATACATAAATCACTTGTTCCCTATCCTGGTGTAGGAGAGGTTTCCCCTATCTCGCTAACTCTTTTTAAGGATCTGAGGTAACTCAAAGAAAACTCTCAATAGTACGTTTTAATCATTTGCATTCTTCTAAAATCACTCCTCATTCTACGACAGCATCAAGCAACTCCACTCATTAAAAACTAACATGCTCATTTAATAGCTACGAAATTACAGGCGTGATTGACATGTGAAGTAGAAATCTCTGTATTGTACTTCCTATATATATGAATGTCGCATTGATCTCACTATCAGTGAGATCAATATAAGAATGGCGCATTGATCTCACTAGCAGTGAGATCAATATATGAATGGCGCAGTGTTAGCAAAAATCGAATGTATGGATAAATGAATCTGCAAATGCAAATGCGGCCTCGCAATTCCCGACACCTGGTGGCCCCGTTCGAATTCCTTTAGCAATTCTTCTCTGATTTTTTCTTCCTTCTTCTTGTCTTCTGACGATAGTCTCATATAGATATCTAAAGCTCTTCCTTCTAGTTTACTCGCCAAATACTGAGCGGCTTTTTGACCATCGTAGCCTTTCAATGCTGAATGCAAAGATATTTTTTCTAAAAACGTGTTCACTTCTCCGGATCCATCATAATTCTTAATCTTTGATTTCATTGCTTTAATCATTCTCAGATTATAATGTAAGAGGTACTCGAGATGGAAATAGAGGTTTGTCATTCAACAATAATCTGAGAATGAAAAGAAAACAATACAAAGGGAATATATAGAGCAACAAAACAGGAAATAACCTAACAAGAACTAGTGACAGACAGGGGTACCCTACAAAACAAAACGCGATTCATGGATTCTCTAATTGTGAACGCGCACTGGGGAGGATTACCCAAAATCTGTGCAATAGTATTTGGCCGCTGTGAGTTTCATATGATTTTCCTGACTTCATTTGCTAATTATTTTGTATGCCATGACTGATCTATTAAATTGGATGATGTTTTCAAGGCTCAACCAGTTACATGACCAGCTGCCTTTCAATCTGGCATTTTCGATTATTGTCCGGGCCCTGTCTTGCAAGCGTTTCAGGGCATCAGAATTAGTTTTTGGAAGGCTACCCGAAATGTCATTGGCATAGTGTAAATGGCTTTCGACAATGGCATAGTAGACACTGCACAGTTTTGTTTGGGGAATAGTAGTTTTTTAACTTTTTTAATGATGAAAATCCTCCATAGATTTTACTTTTTAAAGTTTTGTATTGCTCATCCCACGATAGATTCTTGTCAACTACTATACCATATGATTTTGTTATCGTAACACGCTTGATATCTGTTCCATTTATTGTTAGTTGATTTAATGTATTTAGTGTGTTCAATTTACAAGAATGACCTATGATCATGTATTCTGTTTTTGCTGGGTTAGGACTTAACTTATTTATTCTCATCTATTCTGAGAGATTTTGCTACAAGGTCACCCACATCTCTAACAACTGCTATTGTTGTGGCAGATAGTTAGATCAAGAAAAGTCGTCATATTCATGAATTAAAATATATCTTGTTCAATCTGACTCTTCAAAATTCTGATTTGCTATTGATCAAAGTCTCTATTTATAATGTTAAAAAGTGATGACTCAACTAAATAATAATTGGGTAAGCTCTAACAAAACTACTTACGCAGCGAAAATGATCCTAAAAATAAAGTAAAAGTGATGTAATTCCTAGCATAAACCATTACACAGCAAATAAATAATCACTCAGCGAAAGGATTTACGCAATCAAAAGGGAAGTCCCGTGTTTACTCTATATCTGTTCATTACTTAATCAGTTCTCGTGAAATCTAGAAGGGTCACGACACTCCCACAACCAAAATTCATAATCAATTGTCCTTCAACGTTATTCCAAATATTCTATCTCTTGCGTCTAGAGCTGTTCGTTGTCTTGACTGTCTCTTCTGAGTTTCATGTATTGATTTGTCCTTTCCTTCGTTTAGTTCATTCTCGTTAGGCCTGATATTGTCTTTGGTTATTCTTTCATCGATTCCATCTCTCGGCTCGTCTGTTTCTTTGATTTCGATATCTTTATCAATGTCACTTTTTTCTTCTCCACATTCAAGGGGGTAAAGCAAATTCAATGGGCGATTGATAGTGCGTCTTGTTGATAACAGTATTGTGGCTGCCCTTACGTTTCCTTCCTTGTTACTAATTAATTCAACAATTTTTTCAATCTTCCACGATCCTCTTGGAACATTGTCTTTAATTTGAATGACATCTCCGATGTTAGGTTTTTTACTTGCTTCTACTCTAGGTGACTTCAGTTTCATTTGTGACCTTTCCCGTAAGCTCAATAAATAATCGTTGTTCCATAACTTCCAAAATGATTCTAACATGTTTTGTCCTTTCTTCCAAATATTTAACAATTCTTCCATGGATGTAATCTTTTTTTTGTACTCTGGGTCTTTGATTTCATCATTGTTGTTAGTTGATGGAGTTCCAGTTTTCGTAATTGGAGAAGGAAAATGTGAAGGCGTAAGAGTGATTCCATCATAAAAATCTTCTCCCGCATAGGTAAGGGGCCTTGAATTAAGGATTGCCTCTGTCTCTGTAAGGTAGGTTTGAAGTTGAAGCATTGTTAGACATTTTCTTCCATTTGATTTCTGTAATGCCATCTTTGTTATCCCCACAAGTCTTTCGTAAAATCCCCCCATCCATGGCGATAATTCAATTATGAATGACCATCTTATCCCTTGCTCTGCAACATAGCATAGAAGTTCCGGATCTTTTGTCGCTTTTTCCCAAGCTCTGTCGATGGTTGACTTCGTGAGTTTGAATTGAGGTGCATTAGCTAAAATGATGGTGTCTGGTTTTCCTCGTCTTGAAATGAATCGTCGCAGTCCTAGTAGGAATTCATTAGCAGATAGATCGCCTACCAATTCTAAGGGAATAGCCCTCACCACCACACAAGTAAATAGACATACCCATACCTTTTTCTTTTCGCCATGATGTCCATCATGTATATACAGGGGCCCAAAATAATCTAAGCCAGTACTTTTGAAAGGCTTTGATCTTGTGACTTTAATCTTTGGCCAAGGTGACATTGGTGGCATCTTGAAAGGACCTCCTTGGTATTTCCTACATGACCAGCATCGTCGTATGATTCTTTTAATCACTGCTCGTCCTTTTTGAATCCAGTACCTCGATCGAATTTGAGCCAGAGTGTGGTTTACGCCTGCATGGAACAATTTTTTGTGATAGTCTTCTACTAATAAGTGAACAAATGTCTCATTTCTTGGCAACAAAATTGGTGTTTTCGTCTCTTGTGGTAGGTCTGCGTAGATATATCTGCTGTAGCATCTTATTATTCCATCATCATCAATTCTGGGGTTCAATTGATTTCGCTCTATATGTTTGTGTAGCTTCACGATTCCATTAGAAGTGTCTGTGTAATGCTTTCGTTGTAAGTATTTTATCCAAATGACACGTGCACCCTCAATCTCTGATGCTGACGGTATGTCTTGAAATGTTTTTATCTTCCTTATTCTTTGCACAAATCAAATGGCATAGGCAGTAACTCTTAACAACTTGCTTAGAGATGAGTAGTTTTCTTCATTGATACCAAGCGGTGATATGGTAGCTTCTTTGTCTGTGATTACTTCAAACTTTGAAGCATTCGGTATTTCTTGAGTGATAAGTGATGTTTCATATAGTGCCTTAGGTCCTTTTATTTCTGATTGAATGTCCTCAAGTGTTTGCTGATCTATTGCAGGTACGTTCCATGTTGGCCATGATTCCTGAGCGTATGGCAGCCAATCCGGTCCATTCCACCATAGTTTACTCTCTTTCAAATCCTTGCTAGATATTCCTCGGCTGGATAAGTCCGCAGGGTTTTCTTTCGTATTGATATAGCGAAATTCAATGTTCTTCTCTGAGGTGATTTCTGTCAATCTGTTTTGTACAAAGACGGATAGTGGCTTCTTGCTCTTTATCCAACTCAAGACACATTGAGAGTCTGTCCTGGCAATTTTCTTGCAATTCTCCAAACCAAGCTCGTTTGCTATGAACTTTAAACTTCTTACTCCTATCAGTAATGCTAGAAGCTCCAAGCGTGGAATTGACATGGTCTTTTTCGGTGCGACTCTGGCCTTTGAGAAAATTAGGTTTACTTTACTTTTTCCATCTATCGTTGTTCTCAAGTAAATGGCTGTGTCATATGCCTTTTAGACGCATCACAGAAGCATATTAATTGAGCATCCTTGCTGCCAATGTATCTTGGTATTGATATAGATGAAATACCTTGTGTCTCTGTCATGATTTTTCTCCAGTGCTCTATGTCCTTTTCATCTAATCTTTCATCCCAGTCCTTTTCTTGATTCCAAAGGTTTTGAAGGAAAAGTTTGAGCTTCATAGTTACAGGTGCCAAATATCCGAGTGGATCAAACAGAGTTGCAATTTTTGCAAGGACTTGCCGTTTAGTTATTACTGGTTCCAATTGTGAGAATTTGCTTGTCGGCACCGCAAGTTCATCGGTGACTGTATTCCATTGCAATCCTAGGACTTTAGGTAGTGATTCTTTCATTCAGTCTTGCTCTGGAAAATGTTGGTTGATCTCCTTTGAATTGGTGTTCCAATCCCGTAAATTCATTGAAATTTCAGCGAATTGTTCCTTTGTATCACAGTACAATCGTTGTGCCTCTTCTTTGCTTTCTGCCCCAGTGATTAAATTGTCAACATATATGTCTTTGCTGGTATCAGTTGTATTGTTTCTCAAGGAGAAATGATGCTTGATAACTGCACCCAACAAAAAGGGACTTGATACGATGCCGAATGGTACTCTTGTAAATCTATAAATGTCGATGTTCTCTTCCGTAGGCGATTTATTCACATCTTTAAGCCATAAAAATCTGGTGACATCTCTTTCCTTTGGTTGTAGGGCTACTGGTAAGAAGGCCTTTTCTATATCGGCAATCATCCCAATCTTCTTTGTTCGAAACCTCATTATCAGTCCGCAAAGATCTTCCAAGATAACTGGCCCCCTGTGAAGACATTCATTTAGACGAAGGTTGCTTTTCTTCGTTTTTACAGAAGCGTCGTACACGATACGAATTTTCGTAGTTTCTTTCTCTGGAGTTAGTATCGCATGGTGTGGGATGTAGTGCCGTCTTTCTCCCTGTTCACTTTCTTCCTTTATTCTTTCAATTATTCCTTTCTCTAGTTGATCTTGAATGATGCTGTTGTATTTTTGTAGTAGCTCTGGGCTTGCTCCAATCCTTTTGTATAGTGATTTTAGTCGCCCAGACTCAATTCGAAATTTTCTGGTAGTTTAGCATCTTCATTTCTCCAGGGCCGTGTAGCTTGATATCGTCCATTTACCTTTTTCACTGTGTCATTGAAGTGTTTCATAACGCTACTGTTGTCTTCTTTCTCGTCGGGTGGTGTGATACCAATTGTCTCCAATTTCCAGAATTCTTCCATGTTTGGTGGTGCTTGGAGAGGTGATTCAATTGGAGCAAGTTGATGAAACTCCTGCAGAATGTTGCTTGAAGAGTGTGTTAAGATAAGCATTGTGCTCTCCTGATTATTTCCTTCATTAAATTTTGTTCTACCAGATATCATCCATCCAAATTTCGATTGAATAACATAAAGTCCTTCTTGTATTTTGATCCTTTCTGACGACATTATTTCATTATAATAATCGCTACCAATCAGCAATCCAATAGTGGATGATTCAACAGTCTTTGGAAGGGTGTCTGCAAGTCTGTACTTTCTTTGAAGGGCGAGCTGATTGTTTAACTGGATTGGCATTCTCTGGATGTTACCGCTGATCTGTGGCACGACACTTGCTTTAATTGAAACTGTGTTTCCCTCTTTGGACTTCAGTACTATCGACACCAGCTTAGTTGTAATACTCTTAGGTTTATTTGCTCCAAAGGTGAAAACTGTTAGCTTGTCAGTGCTTTCCGGTTGCAATCCCAGTTTCTTGACAATGTCTTCAGTGACATATGTTCTTTGAGTGCCAGTGTCCATCATTATCCGCGTTGTTTCTGAACGTGATTGGTCTATGTCCATTGCCTCCACCAAGGCTGTTTGCATTATAACTTGTTCTCCAGCTGACAGCATTGAAACTTCCTTTTCTTGTGCCTTCATTTCAGAAAATGCTGCGGTTGCTGTCAGTACATTGTCTGTTGTTGTTGTTCTTTTCTGCTCGAAGAGACTCGGGCAAAGGCTACGATGGTGATTACCTCTTTTCTTGCAATGAAAACATGGCTTCTCCACCTTGCAGTTGTTCATGACATGGCCAGGGCGGAGACAAATGTAGCATTTTCCTTTTACTTTTTCTTTTCTTTCTTGCAAGGTGGATATTGTACGGCATTCATCACTCCAATGATTCTTTTCACAAAATAGACACCTTTGTACTTGTCTGTGATATCTTTCGTTTTATAGTAACGCATCTGCAGTTCCAAATGGCTTCCTCATGTATGAAGTCCTTCCTTTGCTCTCAGGACCCCGCAGTACTCCTTGATCTTGAATATTGATGAAAGATTGATTTTCTGCTACTTCCTGAGCGGATATATATGCCTTCAATGCCTTACGCAACCCTTCGACTGTCCAGTCTTGACTTGCATCTTTCTGCTGTTCAATTCGAGCGATTACAACTCGTGGTAACTTGTTTCTTATAAGCGATATAATCTGTCTATGATTGATGTCTTCCCCCAAGGATTGTAAAGATCTGAGGTGCTGCTCAATTCTGTCAAAAACTGTACGTAATGAAGCAGTCTTGTTTATAGCTGGTGACATTTCCATCAGTTGAGTGTAATGTGTGTCTAAGATTAACTGTGTGTTGCCATAGCGTTCCTTTAAAATGGAAATTGCAGCTTCGTAATTCGCATTTGTCAACTCTAATCCAGCAATTGATTTTAAGACTTCATTTTCCAACTCTGCTCTCAAGTAAGTTAATTTATCTATCAGTTGCAAGGATGGATTCATATGAATTGTAGCTTCGAATGTGTCCCAGAATTCTTGCCATTTTAGGACTTGACCTCCGAATTTCTTTAGTTCAAGTTTCGGTAGCCTCACGGTGCATGACCTCGAAATTTTGGAAGCTTCATTTGTGTTCTGCTCGGATGTCAGACTTTCCATTTTATGCTTCAATTTTTCAATCTCCAATGCTTTGTCTCAATTTGTTCTCTCATATTCGATTTCCTTGATTTTTACCTCAGCTGCAATCCTTTCTGCTTCCCTCTGTGCGTCTACTTCAATCTTTAAGCGTTCTAAGTTAACCTTTTCTAACTGTATTTTCTCCTGAATCTGCCTTTCTGTGGCCTGGGCTTCGAGCTCCATTCGCTTTTCTTTTTCTTGATATTCTATTTCCATTCGTCTTTTCTTTTTGTTCCATTTCCATTCTTTGTTTTCTTTCATTCAGTTCAATTTGTCGTTTTTCTTTGCATTTCACGATAAAAACTTCAAGTTCTGTTAACATGTCCTCACCATTAAATTGAGATTCTTCGTAGTCCTCTAACACCTTTTCGATCTCCGGATCGTCAATTTCCTTTATCATCCCTTTCAGCTTCTCTAAATTCCTTTCTAGTTTTAGTTTCAGCACTGCTGCGGTGTCCTCTGCATTCTCCAGTGCGTTTCCATTTTTTACACATTCTATGAATTCCTTGGATCCTTCAACGATCTCCCTAATCCGTTTATTTATGCCATCCAGCCTCTGTTTTGTTATTCGAACCATCGTAGTTTGCACCAATTTGAATTCCTTCTTTTCTCTCTTGAAATAACTTACATAACTACCCTCTGCTACCAAATGTTGTGGCAGATAGTTAGATCAAGAAAAGTCGTCATATTCATGAATTAAAATATATCTTGTTCAATCTGACTCTTCAAAATTCTGATTTACTATTGATCAAAGTCTCTATTTATAATGTTAAAAAATGATGACGCAACTAAATAATAATTGGGTAAGCTCTAACAAAACTACTTACGCAGCGAAAATGATCCTAAAAATAAAGTAAAAGTGATGTAATTCCTAGCATAAACCATTACACAGCAAATAAATAATCACTCAGCGAAAGGATTTACGCAATCAAAAGGGAAGTCCCGTGTTTACTCTATATCTGTTCATTACTTAATCAGTTCTCGTGAAATCTAGAAGGTTCACGACAGCTATGGTTATTTTGTTAGGAGCAGCTGCTTTGCCGATTCTTAGTTTCTTGATTTCACTTACAATATGCATACTGCTAACTGTCTTAAATTTCATTTATTTCTGCTCTGATGTGATAGTCTGGAGACAGTCATCACCTGGTTTCGAAGTAATTTTCTTAGCCAGGTTTGGGCCAACTGAAACGAAATGTTGATCCGGAATATCACATTCGCGAGTGAGGTATTTATCCTCAATTTGCACACTTGAGAGTTTCACAGAATTCTCATTTTCCCCTAATACTTTGTTAATGGCTTTGCACATCTTTCCTTATTGTTTCATCAATAAGCCGTCGATAATAATCTTGAATTGTTTCACGCATCTCCGTTGCTACTTGATTACGTGATTTTCTATAGGCAAGCCAATCATCCCTTTTCATTGCCCGGCTTTTTAGAAGTTTTTTCTCAATATGTGGAGGATTGCTGCCGCAAGATGATTCTCAATGCAGAGCCCCTCAAGCTTAGAGATGGCTTCCAACACCCTGAAATTGCCTTGCACTCAGTGTGCCTACCATCAACCCAAATTTATGGGCTCAGTTGTACCGTGAGCAGAAGGATCATAACAAGCACCTTCAAAACACACAATCTGTGCCTCATGGTTCAGGTCAAGGAGATTATTCTACAATTTAATACCCATTCAGACAAGTTCTTTTTGCTATTTAAAGAGCGTAATGAGAAGCTTGATGCTTATGGCTCTATTGCGTAACGCTTTTCGCGAGTCCTCGTGTCACCGCTGAGATCTGCTAGAAATGGCTATACACCCGTGCTTTCATTCCCTCTGTAGCACTAAGACGCCTTTAACTAATTATTTTTCGATGAAAACATGCTTGAGGAGGCAAAAACTATATTCTCCTCCCTAAAAATTGTTCATTCATCTTCTTCGATTTTTCTTGCCACTTGCAACGTGATCTCTAATGGCATCCGTGACATAACCACTGGAGTTAGCAGACTTCCATTTCGTTCTGAAGTACTCCCCATTGCTTCAGATCCTCTTACTTGTGCATTCAGGTTGCCGAAAATTGACCTTAATTGAGGCACTGTTTCATTCGGAGAATTAATTTCAAAAGCTTGACACCAATGCTGGGTGTTGTTTTCGGGCTACTTCGGCTTGCTGGAGAGTTGGCATATAAAACTTCGGTTCTTGTTGGGGCCATGGTTTGTATTCCACTTTGACTTCGGAACGACGCTTCAGCAAGTGGATTGTCACTTGCAATTAGTTGATCTCGATTTTTGACAGTGCTCCTTCGATTTTTGCACTGGTTTCCATCGCTTCTGCTATCTCTTTATTTATTTCGCTTACACCACATTTCTGTACGATTTTCTCTACCAGTGCTGCCGAGCATTCTTGCTTCTTTTTCAATGTTTTACTAATTGAGCTCAATTTCCCTAGCACATCAGAGGCAGATACAAATTCGCTACATCTGATCAATGTGGCTGCATCTTGCTTAACTGCTTTTGCGGTTTCTCTATGCCCTTCTCTTATTTTCTTATTCCTTTCGTGTTTCGATACAGACTCCAAGGTTTTGTCTTCGCTCGAGCTTGTTGACATTTTCACTTCGATTCAATAAATTCTCTTTAACTTCCCAGCCTCACGTTGAGCGCCATATGTTGTAATTTTGAGGGGGAAAAGTAAAGATAATTCTAAGATGCATATATTTCAAATAATACTTTCCGTAATATCGTTCTACAAGTCCATTCCTTTTTATGCTACGTGTGCACTCGATCCAGCTATAAACTACACTCTAACCACATGCTCTAATGATTGAGACATAAGATTTTATATAAATATATATATATATATATATATATATATATATATATATATATATATATATCCAGCCCTCTGATTGGCTATAATAATGGGCTCTAGCGATTATTACATAACTTCCTGTATGCAACAATTTATGTGGCCTAAACTAAATACGACTGGCTAAGATAAATTATCATATTTGATGTAAACACTACATTATCTTCGTGTAGAGTGTGTCTTCAATGTCTTACTTAGTAATCAGTAAAGCAAAGAGTGCTTGTGAATTCTGAAACCTGTGGTTATGATAATATAGCAATCATAATGCCTGCTTTGATGATTTTGTGATTATGTAATATTACATCTGTTACATAACATATTGTTTCTCTCTCCCAGGTCTAATGAAATATAATAATATAAATCTAGTTGAAGTTAGGATCTTCACTTCATGGACCATTATCAGTGGCCACTAAATTAAATGTTAGAGACGGACGCTTTATTTTATGCTCAATTGTGGCAGAACATGGTTGAAACCCAGCTAAAAGTAGGTAAAAGTCCAAAACAGTACTACTAGAGTTAATAGATAACCATAGTTATATTTAGTGTATGAAAGTAATTTTTGCTTCATATTTAAATAAGTTATTATCAAATAGCTCTGTTTAATAAACTCAAGGTTTAATGTAGATTTCTACGAAAAATCAAAATTTTATACTTTCTAACACTCAATCCATGCCACTTCAAAAAGGCAGACAAAACTGAAGTGTAGGACTTATTTGTATTACATTTTAACACTATTTTGAATAATCTGAGCATATGGTTTCCATGTACCACAAATAGATTGCAAGTTTTTACAATTTCCATCCCTAACTTTTATGTCCGCAAGCCTGAGGACTTCAGAGGATTTTTTTCCTCAGAATACTGGCTGGAAAGGGAACTTTAAGTGGCTTTTCTATCAATGTAGATGATTCATATGAAGATGAGAACATTACACTTCAAAGTGTTACAAACTTTGGAAGTTGCTAGCAAAGATTGTTCAATGAAATAATGCAAAGAGAATGCATAAGAACATGTTTAAAAAGCGTTCGCTTTGAGAAAATAATGAATGGTAATTGGGGGGTCACCTTGAAAGTACGTACTAAGATAGGCGGGTCATCCAGAAAGCGTACTTTTGTGTGCCAGGGGGGCACGGGAAGTCAAAATTTTTGAAAATGTTTCTTACGTAATATCTGGATAGCTCCTTGCAGAAGTGATTTTCAAACAAGTTAGGTGCGAGTCTGTTTACACATTTGAACACCTCAATTGTACAGCATTTATCTTTGATGGCTTTTGTAGCTGGAAAGGTAATTCTACCGTGTCGTCCATGTGTGATTTTAGGTGCGATGTTGTAAGTTTTCTATCTTTGAACTTTGGAAATCTGGAATTGAAATGTTTATATTGCTGCAGTAAAGAAATATATTGGCAAGACCATGACATTGTATATCGTCTCAGCAACAGCTAGAGTAATGTCTATTTGACTTCTCCCGAATAATTGAATCATCTGTTGGTACTACAGAACTTTATCACAGCACGAAAAAGCGGCAACATTCTTTTAGCACACTTAAAAGCTTTCTTCGTCCGACACTCATCAGGGTATGAAAACGTCGGATATTGACCTAAAAGTTAACCGATATATATATATCCAGATGCGGTTAATGTGATAGGATGCCTCTAATTGGCCCAAGTGTGACCAATTAGGACCTATTAACATTGTTTACTTGAATAGTCCCACTGAGAAAACAAACTCTATTTGTCTACACAGGACCGGGTTTTGAGTCTTAATGTAAACAGATTCCAAAATGCTTAAATGAAAAGACAATCTTGCTTGCCCAATGATCCAAAATTTGTCAACTGTATATGTTTTGGCGCATTCTGGATTTGCAATAAGGTGTTGTCCTATGGCTGACTCAATATCATTTTTAGAATTGCTCTTTTACGTATACGAGGTGGCTGTTCTCTTACGGCATTGCTTTTCTTCCTGATGCTCGTGGGGACATGCTGTTTTATTCTGTCTGCTAATCTCTGCGTAGTGCGCCCTACGTACCGAGCTTCACATCGGCACGAAAATTCATAAACACAACTATTTTGAAACGTTATTGCAGAAATCTTAACTTAAAATTTTTATTATCTTCCTTTAGAATTAAAATCTTAATGAATTTCGAAGACACTGTACCTAGACCGCTCCGTTTTAATGTAACGCTTAACTTGCAAAGCATGTGTACTGGTCGTTTTCTAACTGTATCCACCCGTTTTAATAAGGGTGCTGAGTCATTTGATTCCCTACAATTTTGGAGGGTTGTGGGAAAGGATGAACAGCTCTGCATTTTCAAAATTACACGATTTAATTCGGAATGGACCTTGATATGCCTGTGTATGCACGCAGAAATGAAGTATGTGACGGTTGAGCTTCAGTTGATGTAACATTTGATCTATTAGGGCTCATCTTGCAACTTTTATCTGCTTTTGAGTACAATCGCAAGCTCTTAGGTTTTTCTAGTTGCAGTCCCCCCCCTCCACTTGAATTGGCAAAATTTTTTCCAACCCCTCTTTTATTAGGATAGTCCTTGCGTGAAAGGTTTCCAAAATATATTCGAAGTATATGTTTTGAACAAGCTGTTCCTTTTTGTCAGCAAATTTTTGTGTCTGTAGCATGTTCACAGTCATTGGTGCTTGATTTATGAACATAGAGAATTTCATAGCATTGCTGTCCTAAATTTCAAAAGCATTTATTCCATCCCTTCCCCCTGTTATTCTGACTTCCCTCTTATTACGTACTTCCAACCTGCCCGCTTATTTCGACCCCTCTAAAATTAAGTACACGTGCTTATGTTCTTCTTTTCTCTTCAGAAATGAAGAAGAGATTTCATAATGTGACTTCTCAAATTTAGAAAAGTCTTAGATTAAAATACATCTGTTCATTTATATTTAGCATTCAAATAGTGTGTAATATATCATTTCTTAATCTCAATGCAAGTTAAATGGAACTTGCATTTTAAGATTTGATAACTTGAGTTTATTGCAAGTATTTGAAAATTCCGTGCGCAGTAGCTAAGGGAAGCATCCTTCTCGTTGGTACATTTTCGTACGAAGTTTCCTCCTTAAGAATTTGCATCTTGTTTTACTGTAATTATATAATTTTATTGTACTTGTTTGTTAATTTAACGTATTTAATTTGTTGTTGCATTAATTGTAGCAGATTTTAAACGAAGTCAAATCAGCGTATTCTGTAAGGAGTCACATGGAGCATCTATTTTCAGGATAGTCTCAATTTCAGAAAATCTAATTCCCCTGTGTTTTCCATTATAGACTGCAAGATTTTTCCACACTCATTTTCCCGAAGGTAGAGTTGGCAGTCATGTTCTGGTATTCTCCCGTATGACAGAAACTCATATTTCAGATTGATAGTTTCTGACATAGCGTTGAAAGAGTTTTGAATACAGCAACACATTACCTTTGTTTCACAATCACTTTATTTGAATCTGTTTGTTTGAGGGCAGAAGTATACAGCGAAATTCTTTTTCCTGTGCATGGAGAATTGTCCTTCACTTTGATATCAGTAATCTCAAGATATTCTATCACTCTAGGCGCTCTAGCATTAGAACAACTTTTATCAGAATTAAGGCTTCAAATCAATTTAGGTATAATTGGCTAGATATGCATAAGACATTAGATCCAAATGACGTTGTGTTGTAATTAGGACTGAAAGTCGAACAGCTAGTATTCGGTTATAATTCTTGTTGTCGGCTAGCAGATCCTCTGATTTATTATACAATTAGAGTCAAATTAGTCAATTATCTGGTTGTATTCAAATTCTTCCATTATCATTGTTAGATTCATGCAATTCAATAATCAGGATGAAGTGCAAGCAATCAAACTTTTTAAACTTTTTACATGCCAATACTCAGCTGAATGGATCTATCCCATAATGCTTTTCTGCTGGTCAATCAATAATTTCTTCGCATTGCTTTTGCAAGAAGCCGGTACATAAAGAAACAATGCGTTAGATATCCTTCACGTCTGACCACGCCTTTAGTGCAACCAACCCAAATTTTAACCAAGCCATTTTCACAAGATAATTGATTATTCGATAGAACTTGGACCGAATGACCGAATAGTAAATTGCAAAAAAGCATGCACAGCCGCACTGTGGGAATGAACAACGCAATTGAGGGAGAAATACTCTTCAAAATGCATTTAGGACAGCATAGACCCCCACCCCCACTCCCACTGTAGAATCTTATTTTGATTGAAATCTCCTAGGTCAACGTGCGCTTACTGTGGCACCCCAGTTGAGCTAGGAGATTTCAAAATGCAAGAAGAACACTTTCAGGCTATAAAATCTTATTTTTTCATGAAACATTTTTATTTCAAACTGGTGATTACTGCATTACGACTTCTCTCTGTGTCCTTTGTTTTCAACAGTAGTGTCTTTGTTATAAGGGCAGCTCATGGTTGAAGTGATATTCACCATCCCTGAGCCAGGTCACCGAGAAATGTAAGAGAACCTGGGGCAAAGAGAGATACAGAACCCCTGCGGGAAAGCTAGCAGAAATATTTGAGTTTCTTGGGATTATCTTCAGAAGATTACCGTGGTCGTACTTCATGAGGCCTTTAGACCTTGAATCATTGGGACTTATGAGGTCCATAGACCTTGAGGTCCTAAAATAATTTACCATCCCTCCCCTCCCTTCCCCCCCCCATCTTGAAGTTTTTCGAGAAACGTCCAGGGGACACTAGTACTGACTTGGCCGAACATTTGAGATGTAGCCGAGTATTGAAATCTGCCGAGTATTTGCCGACTCGTTGTAACCTAGTGGGCACTTTGCCCTTCACGCCTAGCAATAACCGCTACTTAGCCTGTTCCTTCTGAATCTAGTTATAGTGTTCTCTGTTAAGAGGAGTTTTCAATGGTACAGAGCCGTACGTACACCAGAAACTGTGATGCCCAAACTCCTTTCAGCTGTAAATGTTTAAAATTAACAAAGAAAAATATAGCAAGTCAAATAATCATAAAGATGATCTACCAAAGGGTGCTGTTTGGATGCTCACTATTTGTCATTTGTTCCAGATTCTGTCGCAGAAAAGAGAAGACTTTTTTTAGCATAGTCTACACACAGTTTCGTGATTTGAAGATCGCAATGATGTCTAGTTATTTTTAGAGATTTTTCTCTCATCTTGTAAATTTATTCATTAGCATTTCGAAACAGATTTCATGCAAAATTTTATGGTTAAGGTTTCATTGTCGAATCGCCGTAGGCTTCGATGGCAATTGGGTTCTTTTGGTTCAAATAAAGTTATGCAGATAATGTTGCTATAAGTTTATGCAGATGATGTTTCTATATCGAAGATAGATTTCAAATAAGGAAAACTTGTTCGAGTTTGCTTCATGGAAGGATATTCTGGAATTTTCGCAGAGATGATAGGCTATAGTTACCACTATTATTGGATAAGATGACATTAAGCATTGATAGAATGTCGATAGTGCGAGCCTCCTACAAAGCAGACAGCTCGATTTTATGATCCAGAATCCATATGTTCTCGTTGGTCTATCTCCCTTCACTTTACTCTAACAAAGCCCAGTAAATTCTCATTATGTAACGAACCTTCGGTATAGCGAACTCTCGCTTTTACAAGCAAACTTTTCTCTCCCGTCGACATAATTACTATGATCCAACAAACTAAAAGCCCTTAACATCTCAGAAAGCAATTTAAAAATTCAAGCATCAAGGTTGCAAAGTAATTTTCGAGCGCAGTAAATTTGAACAGAAGGTAAAAACTCTGCAGTATTTAAAGGTGTAACTTGATTTTAGGGCTTGCTATGACGGAACTATTTTTATAACTTGCTTCTCTATCTTTACTAAAGTAATTTTTACTGCAGTGCAGACGATGTGGAGAAAGTGGCAGCAACCTGACTTTTACTGACTTTTTGAGAAACTCTAAAATCGATAATTAGGACAACTCCTACGGGCCCCCGAGTCGTAAGGGCCCACTAGCAATTTTCAGTAAGCGGGTTTTTCCAATGTTTGATGTAAAAAATGATCTTAAAATGGATTTTCCCTTAGGTAACAGGTTGATCAAGGCGTATTTTCTCCCTTACGGAGAAAAGCCGCAACTGTATCCTGTTGAAAATTGATGCTTTTCTTTTCTCTGGATTAAGCGAAAAACTGTTTGCTCGAGGTAACTGCGTGAGTCGTAAGCGTGTATATCAGTTGTGTCAAATCTCATAGTCTCTGTACATTACTTGAACAAGGTGACATTAACGCGAAGATATAAAGGCTCGGTCAAACTAGGAATTATTGTCATATGGCATTCTTGCACAAACGAAACCGTGACCCGCAATGAGGGTGGCTAAACTTGTCTGACGAAGTCTGACAAAATTTTGTTGTTTCTGCCGCTGCTGATTATTGATGCGTAAAATCAAAGCTAAAATGGAAATAAAGCGAAAAGCAGTTGTTGCCGTTTTACTATTAGAAGGTCTAAATGACGAAGAAGAGAAAAAGAAGACGTCTTGCAAAGAAATTAGTTATGGAGTAAGAGCAAATGGGCTTGTTTGACTTATGAAGGAGCTTGCCATTGGAGACATAAGTTTACATGGACATGCGTGAAGGCGAAGATTAGGGCTTCTGTGTGAACTGCCTGACTGTCATGTTTCGTCGTTATGTTATCACAGAAGCCTAAAACAGCCACTGCGTGTATGACTGCGCATGGAATTATCAACATTAAATTGAATTGTCTGACAACATCCTGTCAAACAAGGAAACTTTGTTACACAACATAAATTGTCACACAAAATGTTTGATGATCTTAAAAAATTCGTATAACAAATTTTTCATCGATTTTGTCATATGAAAAGGTGGCCAAACTAGGAAACATTTCGTGAAACATTTACAAAACACGAATGTCATGTGACAATGTTTCATAGTTTGGCCGGGCCTTAACTCTGGAGCCTCCTAAAGAGCCAAAAAAGAACGTAGAACTGAAGCAGCTCATTCCACCACTAGAAAAATTGCAACTTTACCACAGCACGAAAAAGCGGCAACATTCTTTTAATATACTTAAGAGCTTTTTTCGTCCGACACTCATCAGAGTATGAAAACGTCGGATAGTGACCTAAAGGTTAACCGAAATATATATCCAGATGCCGTTAATGTGAGAGGATGCGTCTAATTGGCCCTAAGTATGACCAATTAAGACCCATTAACATTGTTTACTTGAATAGTCCCACTGAGAAAACAAACTCGTTTTGTCTGCACAGGACTGGGTTTTGAGTCGTGATGTAAACAGATTCCAAAACACTTAAATGAAAAGACGATCTTTTTTGCCCAATGATCCGAAAATTGTCCCGAATATGCACCCACCGCCTATTTCTTTTCGAAAAATTTTCCAACTTCCCGCACTTATTAGGGTCCCCCGCTTATTAAATTTTCAATTTTTATAGGAGAAATCTGAACAAAGTTTGTACTTTTGTTAAGTTACTCAAATAATGAATGAGCATTTGCTTCCAACGATATTAATCGGGGTTATTTAGTATTTGTGCTGGTTTTATCCAAATTTTATCTCGAGGAATTTTCCAACACCCTTGCTTATTAGGACCCCCGCTTATCTAGGACTTAAGAGTAGGAATCCAGCTTCTGGATCATAGAAATAACATCTCTATTCGAAATGGGAAAGGATCGGAGTTGTTGTCATTTCGTCGGCCTAAATGAAGCATCAGCTCATCGAAAAGTACTAAATACGAGAGACAGTTTCTTTTTCTGTCATTGAGTTTTTCATATTCTCCATAGAACAGGTCAAAATCAGTTCCTTAACGTTTCTCACAACATCCCTCACAGAACACGCGGTTTTACAGAGCTTCTATTCAGATTAATATGTACTGCATACCCATAAAGCTCGCCGCTTTCATTGTTCAAAAGTTTGATCGCCGCAAAATCATCTCGTTCTACCGCACAATATATTTTTGCTGCCTCACTATTGTAAGTTGTGCCGCACAATAGATCATGGAACAAAACACGACAGGCTCAGCAATAACATTCGTTTATGTCGCCCAATCAGATAGATTGTCTCTAAGCATCCCATATATGGAGATGCCAAGCAGGCCGTAATACAAACATTATGTCATTGCGCTATTCCTCTACAAAAGAGAGGTAAATAGGAGCATTCAGCACCGATTACGTATGTGTCGAAGTATGGCATACAAAAATACAGATTGAGAATTTCTGACTGCATTACGTAAGACGTATGCGACCTACTGGACCCGCCACTGCTTGCTGGTGAGAATTTTTCCTTTAAAGAACACGCTCTTTCGTGGGACTCTGAATTGAACACTCAATTAAATGCGTTTCTTGAAAATACATAGGTCATTCTAACGTGACGTATGTGACACCCAAAATGAAAGTTTGAGACAAAATGGCCCAAATGCCAATGAAAATATCCTAAAGTGAACTCAAAAATTTGTATGTCATGGAATTGAATGCACAGAGCCTAAATACTTACAAAATAACTCTGCATCCAGCAAAACCTACTTCTAGCAGAAGGCTTTAAAGTTTCATAGCGTACGTGACATCGTACAGGCTACATCATCACAGGAATATTATATTTCTTGAGATTTCTCAGAATTACTAAGAGCGAATCAGAAGTGGTTGAGTACTTAGCAATGCCAATTGATGAAATTTCAAAGCAACGTGAATAATTTATTTAAACACTTCTTCTTCTGGAAAAATTTGGTAAAATGCCTCGTGACGTACGTGACAGAATGCAAGGCAGATGCAATTTTGAAAACTATCTCAATTGAACAAAAAATTGTAAATTTCAAAAAAAAACTCGCCAGTTGTATTGTTAACTTCCAAAACATTGTAGTGTCATCAATAATCTGCTGATTTCACCTATTTTGTGCGCCTAGCTCTAGAGAGTTGTTTTTACACCTTGTTGAAATTTCGTGACAATGGCCCATAAGTTAATAGTGATGAGTTATCTTTAGTTCTTCTCATTTGTTTAGGAAAATTCTTGAATAAAGACAAGGCGATTCACACCGAACAGCGCCGTGATTTGCGTCAATCCAGCTAGCCCTTCAGGTGTATACACTGAACTCAAATTTACCGAAGCGCTAATAGAAACAATGCCACTTGCCGGTATCGTTTTGCTCATACCTAAAAGTCCATGCCCTGCCCATTCTCATTTTCGTATTTGAAAAGTCTCGTATGAAATCCATCTTCGATGCGCACGCATCTTTCCACGTGACCAGGGCCGTGTGGTTTGTTGGCTGCGCTCTCCTCTCTGCGATCTGCTGCAAAGGAAGGCAAGGAATTAAGGACTGGAAATGTTGTCTCGCAGAATTGCCACCACTCTGCTACGAAATGCTGTTCGAACTACTCCAAAGGTAATATTGAATTTTACACACCTCACCAATATAAAACTTGGCTGGCTCTGACTTTAGAATTGTTGTGTCGCTAAAGATTGCCCTCTTTTGTTCAGCAGCTTAGGCCTTCTGTGCCGGTTTAGTAGGCGTCTGGACAAACAGCAGTAATGCACAAACTTCAATGGATAATTGGATATTGAGGTTTTTTGGAAAAGAGATTTATTTTTCTTTAAATATGTAAGAGTCACTCGTAGTCCGTGCACTGTACGTGATATGCACATTGAAGCAAACGTCTCACTTTACACTTTTCTAGGCCTATTCCGCTGACGGCCTTCTTTAAAGCGTTAATATGAATTGAGTATAGAGCCTAGTTAGGGTCCATGACATGTTGTGCCCTGCTATCTTAGCTATTGCATAATCCGAGCTACTCCAACTTTTATGAATGGCTCACAATTAATCTAACATTTGGTATTTGCTGCTTTTGTAACTTTCCCAGTTAAAGACAGTAGCACCACTGTAAGAGATTATGGATTAAAGATGTATTTTTTTCTAGATGTTTGCAGTATGACAGCAAGCAGTGCTATTTATAGTTAATCAATTGTAAACAGCATCTTAAGGTGTTGCTTCATTAAATGTGCTATATTTAAAACTTTGCAGATATTGGATATCATTCTAAATTTCTTTTTGCTGAAATTGCATTGAATTTAGTTTTAGGAACTTCATTTAGGTTTGTACTTCCATTGATTTGTTTAGCATTTGCTGCATCCTTACACATCAACCACATTTGTTTCTTTGATGGAGGTGTATGTATTTGCTATCTTGTAAATTGAAAAGCAATTATTTTACCATTAATTTGTAACAGGGGCTCCAAGGTAGCATTGGTGCAGCAATTGTAGCATCTGCCAAGCATTATCACACAAGCCCTACACAAAGAGGTATATTTTGCAACTCATTAAAGTTTCCTCGGTATCTTATATTCAAAATATTATTATTTATTTTTTCTATTAGTGTACGATGATTACATACAGAATTGCAACTTACTAAACTACTTGAAAAGCTATGCAAATACTACTGGGATGATATCATGGGGAGCAAACGACAAATATATAAAGGCACACATAAATTTATTTGCACAACGCTACTGGAGATATTTTTTCAGGAATAGCTGAAAGCCACTATGTAACTGAATTCAAAAAATCCTGGCAAAAACTGCCTGTTTTATAAATAAAGTATAAAACCAATTGAAGCATGGCTCTGTTAAAGTCATAAAGAAGACCATTATCATTGTACAATAGGACTGAACCAGTCTCATTGGAAATCAGTAAATTTAGTGAGGATGTATTGTTGTTGAGCGACAAATGAAGGTGTATAATATTGTTCCTATGATAGAAGGTATTTCTGAGAGGTGCATGTACTTCTTGCAATTTGTTTTAACTTGGTTTCATTACAGATGAGTTTCCAAGTATTATCAGTTTTTATATCTTATTCATGTGGTGATTTAGCATTTTTAGTTTTGTAGATATACAAGTCTTTCATGTTTCCTATATTTCATAATTTAGCTACTGCTGAAGTAGCCTCAATTCTTGAGGAAAGAATATTGGGGACATCAAGCAAGGTTGAACTAGAGGAAACTGGAAGAGTATTGTCAATTGGTGATGGAATAGCCCGTGTTTATGGCTTACAAAATGTCCAGGCGGAAGAAATGGTAGAATTTTCTAGTGGTTTAAAGGTTAGTATCAGCAGTATATTTGTCATAGTTTCACTGTCAGTATTCACAGAAGATAGACAAGACCCTATCCACGTGAATCTGGATGATTTTGAATCCAAAACATGTTCTGTTCTTTAGCAACTTCTATTCATGACTGTCTGGCATTTTTGAGCACTGAATCTTTATCTTGTTCAAGGCACCTTCCAAAGTGGAAATTTCAAGAACTCCAGATATAAAGATATGCTCTGATATAAGTATCACAATAGCTACATCAATCTAGGGTTGCACCAAATCATGCAATTTTATTTTCAATCAGGGAAGATCAAGGGAAAATAAAACATTTTGAAGAAAATCTGGTAAAATCAGGAAACTTTTAAGTTTCTAATTGTTTCATTTCAGAGCAGTGACTTTCTCCATGCTCAGTAATGTGTCCAGTTGAGTGTGATTGTTGCCAAATTTTACCCTTTTGTACGTCATTCTGTTCTATGCAGTCATTTTGAACCGCAGTTCCATTTTGTTATGAAACCAATCAAATGGCCAAAAATAGGTTCAAGGTTCTCTGATACCTCATATCTGTCCGATGAAATGTTAAAAAACTAAGTATGGGTTGTAAGAATATCAGGGAAAATCAGGGAAGAATGAGAAGCATTTCACTGAGAATATCGGGGAAATTTTTCCTGGAATAGTAGTGGCAATCCCTTCAATCAAACCTGTTCAGTTTGCATGTACCGTTGTGTGTTTGGTGTTCAGGGGTGGACACAGATAGCTTTGAAGACACCGCAATTGTGGATGCAGAATTTTTTTGTGCAACTCATCAGGCAAAGTTTTGTTGAACACTTGTGAAATCTGTAGGCCATGATACCCGTTTGTGGATACCTTTTTCCCATATTGTATGCTGCCATCTATGTTTTGGATGAAGTTGAAAATATATCTGTCTGTGTGTGTGGTTGTGACTTACTGTTGCTTAACCTAAATGCAGGTCTACTTTATTATTGATGTTTTGCATGAAGGAGATTTTCAACTTCATCTTACATTCACTCATGCATATACATGGTCTATGCAATACCAGGTGCTTAATTGAGGCATTGTCGTAATATGTTTTTGAATAAATGCAAAATAAAATATGGTAATGCCTCAATTAAATGCCTGGGCACTTACAAAATTTTTGAGCCACAAGGTTGGGTGCTTGTTAGAGAGGGTGCTTATATGAGGGAGCACTTGTTTATTCAAATTGATCTAAGGGCAACTTGAATGAAATGAAATGAGACTGGATATCAAGAAAAAGATAACTTGAATGCCAAAGTTGTTGTCAAAAGAAATAGGACATTGGTCTGTTGGCTCCAACCAAGTACACAGCAGTGACACATGATATTAATTTTGCAGAAGTTTTGGTGCAAAGCTTGTAAAAAGAAAATTACTGATATTAAAATGTTGGAAAATCAAGATAGACTATTATTGTATCATTTTAGTTTTTCTTTTTTCCATAATTACACACAAGAAGAAAGGTTATCAAAGATTCAAATGAGCCCAGTGTTTGATGAAAGAGGAATGAGAGTTTCTTAGGGTGAACCACATATTTATTGTTCCAGCACAAGGGGGAGGGTGCTTATTAGAGGGAAGTACATAATCAATTGGTGTGATTACTTGAGGCATAATGGTAGTAGTAGATTGCTACTGTGAAAGAACTCCAAAATAAAGATCAAGGTGCACTTTTTCAAATCCCCTTATTCATTTTCTCTAACAAAACAAAAATGCTCTTCACTACACTTCCTTTCAGATCAAGCACAAAAATAGTAGATTTTGACTGCATTTTGACAAACAAGATAATTTGATTTGTAAGGGTTTCATCACGAATCCAATCATCAAACACTGAAAAAACTGTTTCTAGAGGGGTTATGAAAAGTAGTGTTTTCAGCAGTTTTTACTAGGCATAATGACACGCTGGCATTTGTCTCAGTCAAAAATATGAATATCACATCTAGGAACATCTGAAAGCTTATGCTAATTGTCTAGCCCCTCACAAAAGTAGCGTTAGCTCTCTGTTTGCATGGAATAAGATTTAAGATGAAAATTAAGAAAGAAATCCACCATGATTATTATGTTTAAGCGTCAAATTTTAAAGCTACATTGACCCTAATGCTATGCATGTACGTTACATCACAAGCTGTGACATAATGTACAAACCTAAAAAGGAGCAAAGTAAGGCTTGAAATTCTTTCTATCGTTAACTTTTTTTGGTTTGTCAAAGGTATTTAACCAACTTGATACTTTTCAGTCAATTTTTTGCTCTTAGATCCATTTCCATGAGTTGTAAAAAACTGTAAAGAAAAACTTGTGATGTAACATACACTAACAGGTGCTAATTCTACATGGTCAGGTACCTTTGACAGGAATCTGAAAAGTATGGGTGCCTTTCAATACCAGGAAAAAGTTTGTTTCTATGCAAGTAAAGACAAATTAGTTTAAAGGGAAATTATCTTCCAATATGTGAGCTAGGAGCAACTCAAATAAAACTGAAAACATTTAACGTGTCTCCTTCCACTAAAGCCATTTCTATGATCTAAATTTAAGTTGACATTTTACCCCTCAGGTTGACAATTTTCTGGAATGACTGAATATATGATGGTTTATATATAAAGCTTATTATGTGAAGGGTTTGAAAAATGAGTTGGAATTGTTACACTTTGTAGCACATGTCATGTGAAATGACACTTAATATTTTTTTACCCTATTGGATAAAGTGGTTTTTGATTGAAGTATTGCCCTTTTGCATAATATGTTTAATGTCTGTTCTAGGGTATGGCCTTGAATTTAGAACCTGATAATGTTGGTGTTGTTGTATTTGGTAATGACAAACTCATTAAAGAAGGGGATGTAGTGAAGCGAACTGGTGCAATTGTTGATGTGCCAATTGGTGAAGAATTGCTTGGAAGAGTTGTTGATGCCCTTGGAAACCCTATTGATGGAAAGGGCCCCATTGTGTCAAAAACCAGAGCTCGTGTTGGTCTGAAAGCTCCAGGTATCATCCCACGAACATCAGTAAAAGATCCAATGTTGACAGGAATTAAGGCAGTTGATAGTTTGGTCCCTATTGGACGTGGCCAAAGAGAGTTGATTATTGGTGACAGGCAGACTGGGTAGGTTTCTATTTTGATCTATATTGAGGTTGTGTTTTGGTGGCTACATGCAATCAATAGATGTAAAGAAGTAAATGGTTAATTCTTTATTATAGCATGTCAGTGAATGCACAAATCATTTGCAGGAAGTTGTTTGATTTACTATAGGCATGTAAAAGAATGTCTTACATTGTGTAAAGTGCTGTATGATTATCCCTCCTCCAGAGTGTAACCTACATATACCATTACTGTTCAATGCAAGTAGCATTATATCATTTTGTTGATAAACAGCTGTAAACCAGAGAATGACTTTCTAAAGGCAGTATTAGATTTCTAAATATATTTTAGCTGACTGTTTTCATAAAACCTCATGGATTATGCAGATCAGGGTTCACCAACCTTTCTGGGTTCTGGGGCCCCAAGCACTGTATTCTACCCATGCTGAGGCCACATGCTGGCATTATAGAGCCCTATTTTAGCTATTAGTGTTCCATTGTAGGGGCTCCATGGGGAAAAATGAAATTGGCAGAATACAGAAACTGCAAAATATAACAAATATGTACTCTTTCCACAAGCATTGGGACCAGATTGGGTGAGAATTGGGGCCGGATCTGGCCTTAGGGCCAGAGGTTGGTGACCCCTGATGGACATGAATCAATTCAATCGCTAGATATAAAATGAAAACTTAGTGGATTATAATAGTAAGCCCTATACACTAATATGCAAAGCAAGCGGAAGTGAATGTTGATTGGACAATATTTTGTGAATGAAGTAGTTCAGCTTTTCTCACACATATACCAATTCTTTATTGCTTTTATGGTTTACAACTTTGATTCTGAAGTGAATCCAGATTTATCATTCCACCAAACTCCATCAAATAAACAATAAGTGAAGGCGTGAGAGACATGCATCCATCATTAAAACAAATTTGAGGTACCAAAACATGCATTTGTATGCAGTGGACATTTTCGCTTGAAAGATTTTCCAAATCAAGACAGGACACTCCAGAGCAATTAGAAAATCAAACTGAAAGGAAGTGTTATTCCAAGATAGAACTTGAGAGAAGAGGAAGCGGCTGATAGGCTTAAGCCTGGTTCACATATAGCCGTAACCTGCCGGCGACTGCCGCAGGTACATGTACCGCAGGCTGCCTCAGGCGAGATGTTCACAAATACATTCTTTTGCCGGTAACCATGCCGGTAGTCAAGCACTCATTATTGAATCTTCTTTGTTGTTGTTGCTTTCTGTTGTTTTCTCGCTGGAAGCCGAAGCACTGCAGAAATATGGCGTCAGCTCTGACAGGCAACTTTTGCTAGCAACTCACTGTAGATTAATTTTGACCTACTACGCGTTTGTAAAATTAACCTCATAAAAGTTGAAACAAATATGTAGGTTCTCCAATAATTCAGCAAAGCATATGACATGATTGTCTATCATAACTTACAGGGTAGTACTGGATGCATCTCATCAATGCTTCGTATCAACATGGCTTTTTATTTCAATTTCTTCTTGCCTAGCAGCTGCTACAGCCATCTTAATTTTTAGGAACACACGAACGATGACACGAGACCGTTAAATTGTTATGTATTTATTGGTCAACCCACAGAGTTATAAAATCAATTATCCTATTATCTCTATGGGTCAACCATCGTCACATGACGATTTGCATACAATAGATGCCGCAGGCAACCGCAGGCACGATGTTCATATAAGATTTTTGCCTTGCCGGCGGTACCGTAATAGCCGGGAAAGTTGAGCAAAGCTCAACTTTCTTCACGGTACCGCCGGCTGCCGGGGGCAACGTGTTCACATAAGGAATAAACTGCCTGTGGCATACCGTAGTAGCAGTGCCGGCGGCAGTCGCCGGTATGTTACGGCTATATGTGAACCAGGCTTTATGAAAAAGTCAACGAAAACATCACTCAATACAATCACCACAGCAAGTGATCATAGACCTTGTGAAATCAAGAAACCTGTGTGCAATCAAATGCTCACTAGTGATGCTGAAGGGGCTAGGAAAGGAATTGCAACAAAAGCAGATGAGTCCTTTCAATTACATGGTGAAACAGAATTATTAACTGATAAGCTGCAGCAAGAACTCAATTTGGCAAGAAAATCAGGAATTAAGCGAATTAGCCGTTAAAAGCCTTTCCTGTTTGCATAAGTAGCTGTAGCAGCTATATGGCTACAGAGCCAATCTCTAGGGCACTGGCAAGATGATATATCCTCCATCAGTTACCACTAGGCATACTTTGTATGATTATCTTTCATCAGTGCACATACACAGCCTGCACTTTCAAATCTATGATCTTGCATTCCTATACAAGATCTGTGTTACATTTTTTCTCACTTTTCTCTAGGGCATTCCTATCTTCTTTAAAAAATCCATCAAACTGGCAAGACATCACTTGACTTGCTATGATTTGTTTATTAAGAATTTGGTTGCCACCTGGTAACTAAGGATGTCCCACATGAGCCAACAAGTGCTCACTTCTGCTTTCATAGCATATTGGGTTTTTTTTGAAGCATTGTTTTCCACAAAGATGTCTTTTTGCCTATATATATATAGGTTTAGTTTAGTTTTGCATCATCTGATGGTGTAGGCCATTTCAACTGCTGATAAGGCATTATGTGTCTTAAGTCATGTGGAAATTATTTAGACTCTTTGTAGCATTGGTTAAGGTCTAATGTATTTTATAAACTTACCTTTTGTAGAAAAACTGCAATTGCCATTGACACAATCATTAACCAGAAGAGGTTCAATGACTCCCAGGATGAGAGTAAGTGAAATTTCTACCAATTGAATTTGACTTCATGCATTGGTAGGCAAAATTTCATTTCTATTTGAAGTAAAAATGCTAATAAATGTCAAGATAAATCTGTTTTTTTTACTTTTGTGATTACATGTTTATACGTAGTACACCTTGAATAGTTATTAATGAAATGTTTATAACATCTTTTATCTGAAATTTGCTATAGAGGCCAAGTTATATTGTATCTATGTTGCTATTGGCCAGAAGAGAAGTACAGTGGCTCAGCTTGTGAAGCGTCTCACTGATGCAGGTAGTTCCAATAGTTTATTCAGCTTTGGTTTCTCTTCCAGCACATTTAGTAGTTGTCAGTTTCTAGCTGAAGAATTGCCTTTAAATATATACAATGAATTTTCTGTTCTATTTGCCAATTGTCAGTTTTGGTATCCTCAATATTGGCATGGGCATTTTTTTCTTGCTGGGTATAATGGTTCTCTTTACATTTACTGCCCTTCCCAGCATAGGTTGGGGTTAGGACAGCTCCTGAGGACCCCCAAGCTTTTTGAGTTATCTTGTGAAGGGGCCACTAAGAGGAATCTAATAGACACATTTTTGTATTATTTGGGGTGACAACTAAGCTGGTGCCCCCAATCTTATTGAATTCCTAAGGCCCTTGGATACCTCCACCACACCACTGTTTACATAGTAGGATTGTGTCTTTCTAATTAATCAAGGAAAAATGATTGTTGATGAAACTTGTGCCAGTTAGATAGTATGGTTAGAGTTATTTCTGATGGCTTTTTTCAGCTCATTTAGAAATTGATATGTTATGTTAGGTTGCTACAATAGGAATTGTGCTGTTGTCAGATTCTTGCCTTGAAATTATATGATTGTTAATGATATTTTTATCCATTTGTTGTGAGGTGTTTGAAAGCTATTTCTACCATACAGATTAGTGCAGTTTGGGTGTTTGAAATTTTCATAATGTTCTAGTTACTGTATGGTAAAGTTTGATCTTAGTTGTTCTGTAATATTGAAATGTATTGCTTTGTTCTGAAAGCATTTCATCTATCCAATCCCAGATGCCATGAAATATACTGTTGTTGTGAGTGCCACTGCTTCAGATGCTGCTCCATTGCAATACCTTGCACCATATTCTGGCTGTGCCATGGGAGAGTACTTTAGAGACAATGGAAAGCATGCTCTTATTATCTATGATGATTTATCAAAGCAGGTAGATCATAAATTTGTTACGGAGACAGTATATTACCATTTCCTGCCACTTTCATGCTCATGAGAACCATAGTGCTTCCTTGTCCGCCATCTTGGATATTTTGGAATTAGGACTATTCCTTTCCCTGTTTTGGAATTAGAATTAGGACTATTCCTTTCCCAATTTTGGAATCAGGGCTATTCCTTTCCCTGTTTTGGAATTAGGACTATTCCTTTCCCTGTTTTGGAATTAGGACTATTCCTTTCCCTGTTTTGGAATCAGGGCTATTCCTTTCCCTGTTTTGGAATTAGGACTATTCCTTTCCCTGTTTTGGAATTAGGACTATTCCTTTCCCTATTTTGATATTAGGGCTATTCCTTTCCCTATTTTGAAATTAGGGCTATTCCTTTCCCTATTTTGAAATTAGGGCTATTCCTTTCCCTATTTTGAAATTAGGGCTATTCCTTTCCCAA
>WIPJ01000910.1:46285-76929 GCA_018155075.1 Cassiopea andromeda
TTTTGAAATTAGGGCTATTCCTTTCCCACTTTTGATATTAGGGCTATTCCTTTCCCTGTTTTGAAATTAGGGCTATTCCTTTCCCTGTTTTGAACTTAGGGCTATTCCTTTCCCTGATTTGAACTTAGAGCTATTCCTTTCCCTGTTTTGAAATTAGGGCTATTCCTTTCCCAGTTTTGCTTACATGTAGAGTTTAGAAGGATTTAAGTCAATTTTCTATTATTTTTAGACTCTACCCCAGATTTATCCAAAAATGTCATTTATGGAATTTCAAGTTTAATAATATGTGGCAGTTTCATGTTTTTTGCTTCAGCTACTGCTCATAGCTATCATTTCCTTTTCATGAGCACTAAACCATCATGTGATGATTTGATTGAACGAATGATTGATTAATTCATTGATTAAATGATGATTGATTTTGTGCTCCATTTTAGGCTGTTGCTTACAGACAAATGTCATTGCTGCTACGTCGCCCTCCAGGTCGTGAAGCATACCCAGGAGATGTATTTTATCTTCATTCTCGTCTCCTTGAGAGAGCTGCTAAAATGAATGACAAATTTGGTGGTGGATCACTGACTGCTCTACCTGTTATTGAAACTCAGGTATGTGCTTGCGTTTGGTCTTTCCTTGTCAACTTTTGAAATGCACTGCATGGTTGAACAGCACTGTTTCTCAACAGTAAAGTCTAAAAGTAACAAGTAATGTTGCTGGTAGTAATTTTTAAATATATGCCGTAAATAATCAAAGAACTGCCCAGTACTGAATAGCCTCCCCTGTCCCATTGAGCACCCCCAGGGTATTTGCAAAATGTAGCAATAGGCGCCCCTGCTAAAGAAGGGAGCCTATTTTTGGCATGGTTATAGTATCAGACTCCTCCACAGTAGCATGTTAAATGCATTGACGGTTTTGCAAATTGTTTCATATAGCCATTATTAAAATTTAACTCCAACAGATTCAGGTGGAAGAATCTTGAAGTGATACTTTTGGAAGGGGAATGAAATGTAAAAAGACATGTCTTCATACTCCTGCTCAACCTATAGAAATTAGAAATATTGTTTAGTTTTTTTTATGTATTGTTGAAATCAATTATTATCATGCTCTGTTTATTATATACATTTTGGTCACTTATTTATATCTTAAGTGTAATACTCTTAGAGATATTTTTGTTCTGACTTCTAAACAGGCTGGAGATGTCTCTGCTTACATTCCAACAAATGTAATCTCAATCACAGATGGCCAGATCTTTTTGGAAACAGAATTGTTTTACAAGGGTATTCGACCGGCAATCAATGTTGGTCTTTCTGTCAGTAGAGTGGGATCAGCAGCTCAAACTAAGTCAATGAAACAGGTATGATTGATTTGGATAGCGCTGATATTTATGTCATGTTTATGAGCCACTCGCAAAGTACCTACGTTCAATTTCTATAAGAATCAATGAGAATGTAACATTACGTATATATGTAACCTTGAAAAGACAGTTTTATGTATTTAGGATGCTTTACAAGTAATTACCATTTGAATAGTACGTGAGGGTGCGTATGGCCTTTGAAGAGCCTCCTTGTGCGTTTTCGTACGCTGTTTTGGTTGCCACCACCCTCAGAGCGTACATACTTTTTGAGTGGGCCTTTATGATAATCACATCTTAATTTATGTAGAAACTGCTCATGTACTTTCACACTTCATTGTATAGAAGAGTAACTTCTGAGTAGCGAGAGCATGACTAATAAAGGTGGGAATGTATTTTTAGTATAGAGCGGAAATAATTGAATGCCCAGCAGCAGGACAAACGCAGTGTCCATTGGGAATTAAATTAATCTTTTAATGCTTTGTGTATTCTTATGTGTGACAGGTTGCAGGATCAATGAAGCTTGAGCTTGCCCAATATCGTGAAGTAGCTGCATTTGCTCAGTTTGGTTCAGATCTTGACGCAGCAACGCAGTCGTTGTTGAACAGGGGTGTGCGTTTAACAGAGCTGTTGAAACAGGGACAATACGGTAAATTGTTTATCTTTTTCTGCCATAGGATTTCACACCTTACTGTTATTGCAGCTGCCGCATTTTTGTTAGTTCTGGTTGTTTTGCAATGCATTTTTGAGTCTAATTGGTACTAGAGATGGGCAAAATATATCCATATTACATAAGCAAATATTGTTAAAAAGAAAGAAATTTACACTCTGTCATCAAAGTTGATTGTACATGTTTCTTAATGCAGATATGTGCATGCATGTTCTTGTTGGTTGTTTATCTCCCCGAGTTTTGCTCCAAATAACCTCATTTTGCTAATTGACTAATAATCAAAGTTCCCTCACTTTCTGGTCGTCATTCGAAAAGTGTTGTGTCGCCTGTGTTGGTAAATTTTAACTTTATTCTCCTCCGCAATCACCTTTTCTGATGGATTCAATGACGACTGTTTTTATTCTGTTTATAGTGCCCATGGATATTTCAGAGCAAGTTGCAGTTATATATGCAGGAGTTCGAGGGTACTTGGATAAAATTGAACCAGCCAAAATAACCGCATTTGAAAGTGCCTTTATGAAGCACATAAAGTCCAGTCATCAGGATCTCTTGAAGACGATCAAAGATGAAGGTCATATTTCTCAAGCTAGCGATGAAAAACTGAAAGCCGTAGTTACTTCGTTCTTGGAATCTTTTGAGTAGAAATTATTAAAATGGACTCTAAGAAAAACTTATAATTGGCTTTGGAGCTATCTCCCCAAATTACCCTATGTCAGCTTACGTGTTTTTGTAAATGTCAAATCTTTTGCCCGTTTGGAAATCTTAGTTGATATTCTATGATTAGAGTGTCTAGTATAACATGAAATATGATCATATTGCCTGCTCTTGCATATGTTTAGGAAAGTAGCGAAATGATTGCTTTTAACTTAACTGAATCACAAATGGCGATTTCTCTACAGATTTTGCATTTCAAAAGACTTTACTTGCACCACCTAGTTTGATCATTAATCAGACCTCCGTTAATGGGTTATCAGTATACCTCTCCATCAGTTAGAGCAAAATCAGATTTAAATGGAACAGAGTAGCATAGAATAGAAGAATTAGAGAGTGCGGCGTGTAACATAGGCCAGAGACCTCCAAATTGATCAGTGCATCAACTACTAGTTCACAAAAAACAAACACATATATGTGTGTGCGTGCGCGTCTGTGTGTGTATGGTTACAACGCTTGTCTGGAAAGTGAGAAACGATGGTTCCATTCCAGGACAACATTTCAGCAGAAAAATCATTTGGTCCAGAGAAGTTCCCGGTATACCAAAAATTGCCTTGGATTGGTAATGTTTCGTCAAAGTTTGAAAATCAAATTAGTAAAGCCATTACATCTTGTCACTATGCTGTGAAGCCCCCTGTGGTTTACAACACTAGAGTTATGCTACCATCTGCTAAAAAAGATTGCGTTCCTACCACTCAAAAAAAGTTGTGTTTATGAATTTTTGTGCCGATGTGAAGCTCGGTACGTAGGGCGCACTACGCAGAGACTAGCAGACAGAATAAACAACATGTTCCCACGAGCATCAGGAAGAACAGTAATACCGTAAGAGAACAGCCACCTCGTATATGTAAAAAGTACAATTCCAAAATTAATTGTGAGTCGGCCATAGGATAACACCTTATTGCAAATCCAGAATGGGCCAAAACATATACAGACGACAATTTTCGGATCATTGGGCAAGGAAGATCGTCTTTTCATTTAAGTGTTTTGGAATCTGTTTACATCAAGACTCAAAACCCAGTCCTGTGTAGACAAAAAGAGTTTGTTTTCTCAGTGGGACTCTTCAAGTAAACAATGTTAATAGGTCCTAATTGGTCACACCTGGGGCCAATTAGACGCATCCTCTGATATTAACCGCATCTGGATATATATTTTGGTTAACCTTTAGGTCACTTTCCGACGTTTTCATACTGTGATGAGTGTTGGACGAAAAAAAGCTTTTGAGTATGTTGCCGCTTTTTCGTGCTGTGATAATGTTTGTTATAGTACTCGAAGAGCAGAAACAGAACTGAACTGCTATGCATCTCTTCTATGCACTAAGAATTTTTTGGCATAATGTACATATTTAGTAATGGTTTGGAAGTTATCGAATATAGGTAGCACGAAAAGATTGTAAATTGGGCTGTGGCTAGGGTGTGGCAGCAATTATACGAGAATGTGAATATTCAAAATCTGTCTTAGACAATGACATAGATTTTCATCTTTTCATGCTCCCTTCAAAACTTAAAATTATCTAAGATGTATTCTAACTCTAAACAAAATGCCCACAGGAATGCCTGATGATAAAAGCCTTATAATGAATGCCTGATGATAAAAAGCCTGGTAATTAATTGTTTCTATTCTCTTGTAACAAGGCTTTCTTCATACATCAACTTCATCGAACTTCAAGAAAACAATTGTTTTTCTCATTGCAACACAAAAATATATTGCAAATGCTGAGCTTGCTGTGTGGATTAGACGGGATTTTATCTTTGGAACAAGCGTCACACCTCCCTCTTTCTGTTACATACACAGCCCTATGTGCACCACGATTCTGAAGAGGGACAAATCGCTCAATAGAGTATTCTATACTCCTTTTGTGGATTTTAGTAGGTGCTGTTGTAAGGGCAGGACGTCCAGCTCTCGGCAGTCTTGCAAGAGTTAGAAGCTCTTGAGCAACAATTCTGCGAAAATCTAGCACAGGAATGCACTGGCCTGTTAGCTTCCTTTATACTACATATGCATTGACAAATGTGCTATCAAGAAATCCAAAAAATATTCTGTGCCACAGGTCTGCCTTATCTACTCCTCCCATATCATTGTAGTGCTTAACAGCAGCAGGGCAGGGAAATTCTTTTTTGAAACCATCTTTTTGGGTTCCGCTGACAGAGAACACAGCAGATCCGTGAAAATTGGATATGAGATGTGCAGCTTTGTTGTCCATCCATGTATAAAAGCCAATGCTTTCATTTGTGATTCTGCAATCAAATTCCCCTCGTTGTAGAGCCCTCTCTGCCTTCATTCCTTTTGGCAGACCTTTGTGGTCAGACCTTATTGCTCCACATGCCATTATCCCATTTTCCTTCCAATACTCCATCAATGGAACAGATGAAAAATGGTTATCAAAGAATACTTGATAGTTTTTTTTTAAAGTCTGCTGTTAAACTGTAAACAACTTTCTCCCCTAATCCAAAGTCATCTGGTGACCCATCAACATCCAGAAGGCTATGTTTCCCTTGATAGATGTCAAATTTGTTAGCATATCCATCCATGGCAGCTCTCATCCATAATTTATAACCACGTTTTGTTGGCTTTTTAGACTTGTACTATTTCAAAGAACTGCTCCCTTTGAAAAGAAGCATGCTTTCATCAATACTTAATTTTTGTCCAACATTTTACAACTTTGCAAAGTTCCCATTCAAAGAAGAAATGAAAGGCTTCAGCTTGTACAGTTTCTCTCTGTTTCTAGTAGGAACATTGCTGTTGTCATTGACATGAAGATTTTACAAAATTGAGGCAGATCTGTTTCTTGGCATTGTCTCAGAAACTACTTGAACACTTAGATCACGATCATTCTTCCAGTAGTGGGTCCAAGAAGGTAACTTATGACAACCCATCACAAAAGTAATACCAGCAAATCGAAACAGTTCTTGTTCAGTAAATGGAGACCAATGCTTTCCTTTTTGATTGGCATACAAATTTTTCTGATATACAATGTTTTCAACGATGTTATACAAAGAATAGCAAGAAATTAACCCCAGGAGTCTCACATGATTCAAAATGATTAGCCACATGACCTAAAGAGAAAAAACCAAATTACTTACAGTGGACTATTTCAAAAATGACTGGCAAAAATAGTTCAGAAATAAAGTGAGGTATGGAAGAATATAACACATAATTTATGTGAGTGATTTCTAAAAATCCATATAAATGGCATCACAATCAATTTTTAATAATATGGGGGTTGGCAACCCGCGGCCCTCAGGGTATTTTTCTGGCCTGGAAGGCCCCTTTAAATCTGCAGCTCATGTAGCCCGATACATGAGTGTCAGCTGCAAAAGGGAGAGGAAGTGAATTTAGATGTCTATCAACCCAGTGGGTGAACAGCTTTAAAATTAGATAAAACATGCAGCCAATTATACCAAGACTACAATCACTGTTAAATCTATACGAAAAAGAAAAAGAATGGGGTGATCTTCCAGGAAATCGTGTTGTATGTGCGAATTCAGCTCCTTAAATGAACATGTGCTTTTAGTCTATGTTTGCATTTATGTACTGCTTTAAAGTTACAGTACATTTACCGATAAATGCATTTTTATTGATTAGATAAGTAGTTAGTTTCCTGGTATAGCTTTACAGATGAGCCCTAAGCATCCCCCAGGTTAAAATAATATGTACAACTACGTAGGATACCCAAACCTGGAGCATCTACTGTCTATCAGTGATTTTAATAGGATTTTCAGGGTATTGCAATCTGACATTCGCACTGACGAATGTGGCGAATGTCTGCAAGCATCTGTAAGCACCTATCTCAGAAACTTGGCTTGCTTTCGAGAGCCGGTTGGGTTTTCTCCCCTTCTCAGCTGTTATGCAAATCTCAGATACATCCTTCTCTGGAGTGCTGCTCCTATGTCTGCGGCGGTCCTCTTAAATCTTCTCTCCATCTTCTCGGCAATGACCAGTCTATCTCGACATTGGAAAGAGTAAGAAAAGGAAGAAAGGTTTAGTAGATTGAGAGATTAGATCAAGTTTGTTCATGGTAGATTTGAAACAAGACACGTTGCAGGATTTGAAGATTCATATTCAAGTTTTATACACAAAACCCTTCAGCATAATTACAGAAAAAAAGAAAAATAATCTACTAACTAAGTTATAAATAACGAAAAGTAGCTATTGAAATTGAGCAATAAAAACAAACCTATTTAGCGTGGAGCTGCTCTTCCAGGGGGTTGTGTTTAGTTATGTCTTGCTCTTCATATACAATTTCAGTTGCCTTTGAAAGTATTTATTGTTGTCTATCCAAGACTCGGTTTTGAGTCTTGATGTAAACGGATTCCAAAACACTTAAATGAATAGACAATCTTCTTTGCCTCAAATTGTCGATGAATGTTGAATTAATGATGAATGTCGATGAATGAAAAATTGAAAAAAGAATGTTACCGCTTTTTCGTGCTGTGGTAAAGTTCTGTAGTACCAACAGGCTATTTACGTACTTTCGGCAGAGGTACTCGAGGAAGCAGATCGGAGAACCGCATCTGAATATATATTTCGGTTAACCTGTAGGTCACTATCCGACGTTTTCATACTCTGATAAGTGTCGGACGAAAAAAGCTTTTAAGTATGTTAAACGAATGTTGCCGCTTTTTCGTGCTGTGGTAAAGTTCTGTAGTACCAACAGACTATTTACGTAGTGGAATGCAATGTGTTCCATAGTGAGAAGTTGCTGGAATGAAAGATGAGTAGTGAGCCAGAGTTCATGGATTAAGTAACATAATTTTGAAAGGGTGTGATTGGGTAGAGCTTCTGGTAGTTCGAGTGCGCTGATTGGTTAAAATTAAGTGTCCTATGGTGCTCCTCTTCAATTCGACTGTTAGATTTCTTTTCAGCTGCGTTACCTTTCGAAATGTTTGGGTTTAATGGGCTGACTGCTCCTGTCTCCCCCATGGAATCGAGGTAGAGGGTACACTACCGCAAACGAGCTTCGATGAGTGGAATGAGTACGGTGATCAATTGCGTGGTACTCTATTACGAGCTTGGAAAAACGCGAGAAGAGTACCGGAAGAAAGAGACATATAGATGTGTAGTACAGGAAGATGAGAAGTCTTTTGAATCTCCAGAATAATATTTAGTATGTTACTTATTTACTGCTGCCGTTCAGGGTGTAGGGCCTAAAATGGGTAAATTGGTAAGGCAGGGAAGTGCTATCCTAGAACCTCACAAATATGGTTTTACTGACTCTGACTGAAATTTTACCAGCCCTTGACCAACTTTCTATGAAGGTTTGCATAGGGCTTCCAGAGGTCATTTGTTGTTCCTGGTAGACAGAAAAGTTTATACCAATTGAATGTTACAATTCCCCATAGCCTTTTTTAAAATACATGTACTAGGAGGGCAAACCTTAGAAAAGGGATATACCAGTATAAAAATCATAGAAAGAGTATTAGGATTGGAAGCACTTTCTGGTACAAAAAGAATATACTTCATTTTCTACCTGGAAACCCATATGTCATCAAAAATAAATACGTTTCAATCAGAGTCAACTATGGCTAGACATGGTACACTGCCAGAATTTATTTATCAGAGAAATTTGATAATTTCTGAAAAATTATGGATGGAAAGAGTAGGCAATGCCAATCAACAAGATTGTGAAAACCTTGCCCTAGCGAAGAATTTGATCTGAATGAAGATGCAGAAGATGAAGAGTAGCCCAGATGACGAAAGGGAAGGGTTTTACGGAACAGAACCTACCGATATTGAGTTGGATGAACATACAGAATTTTTGCTAGGATGCACATCTAGATATAGGAGAGCTGTTTGCTTGAATCATCGATTTCTAAGCTAACTTATTTACGTTTATTTACTATTCAATGTTTTCTTCAACATCCATTCACTAAATTACATGATATCATGAAGTTCCGATCCCTATTTGCTTTCCTTCACTCCGCTTATATTTTGTACTATTGGAAATGGCTCGCGAAAACTGGCGACGGTATGCTCCTTTCACACAGCAACCGGGAAACCAGTTTTTAGTACAGCATGGGGAAACAGTTATGCTCCTTGTTACAGGAATATGGTTTGCAAGGAAATAGCACTTCGCTCAAGTGCCTAATAAACGATCCCCCTTCGTATTAACTGAGAAAAGATTAAGTGGATGAGTAAAGAAATTGTGATTTTAATGAACATATGATGACAGTAGTTTTGTTTGTTAAACTTGTTGCCACTGCATCCAAAATACATAACTTATAATGACTTTCATGTCATAACAGTTTTGAAAGATGTAAAAGACAGTTTTTGCAAAATGTTTTGGCGGTTTTACGGTTTTTGCAAAAAGATTGGCGGTTTTACGGTTTTCTACCCCCCTACGAGCCCCCCGTAAATGAGAAGCTCCGGTTAACGTCATATATCGACTTACTCATTTTTGATTTGTGGGTATCATTTATTGCTATTTAAAGATTTGACCACATTGACTCAACATTGACCACATTGACCACAATGACACATTGACTCAACATTTGGGACTCTGAAGTGGAATATGACTAAACCACGTAAAGACAAGCCCGACTCTCCAAAATATGCAACCTTGCCTCCTTCGGGCCTAACGATGGAAAGTCTTTATGACTCTATGACTGAGCACTTCACTAAGCTAGAAGAGAAGGCAGCAACCAAAGATTGTATCTATGGACTAATGGAAAATATAACTACTTGGCCAAGAGCCTTAAATTTTGCTTCATTACTAGGCCAGGAAAAGGGCCCATTGCACTTTTCTTTGCCTGACCCTTCTTGCATTAAACTCAAGCAATATTTGTAAAAGGGGCATCTACTAGAACAGTGTTTTTCAACCTTTTTCAAGCAACAGCCAAAAATGTTACAACATGACACGGGCCAATCAACTACCTGTTGGTGCATGGCAGAATATTACATTTAGGCCAGTTGAGAGCTGGGGCGGGGGCACAGATGTAGACGCACAATAAAGAGTTTTTAAAGTGCATTATATCGCAAATTTTCACATATGGATGAAACAGGATGAATAGGCAGTCATTTTTAATAGCTATTGTGTGGGAAAATGGGGGCCCAGGGGCTTGCACATAGGAAGTTCTTTTGAGGTAAAGTCCTATAAACGTCTTAAAATACCTTCTTGTAGAATACACTGTATAATAGAATATAATGTATAATAGAATATAATGTATGATATAATATAATGTAGTTCGTCATTGATTTTCATGCAAAGAAAGAGAACCCGGCCTCATTCTTCAAACTGGTTTGATCAGCCATATATGTGCGTTGTGATACCTCCAGAATTGGTAGAGGTCAATACAGAAATAATTAAAACTATAGTTTTGAGCACTTCTTTATACAACATAGATGACTTATTGGGGGAGGGGCAATGTCACCCTCTCCGTCTCAGTGCAATTGGGCGTGATTACTCAACATTGACATAATATTTGCAGAAAATGATTATAAATGTTAATTTTGAAAAAGTAGTATTGGATATATTCTCACGGCACTCTTCAAAATCACTGTACTGGAAGAGCCTTTATTTGTCAAATCTGATAGACTGGGGACGTTTTGACGCATTGCTGACATGTCCTCAGCTTATCATGTGATACCCATGTCGGGCGAAAACCGACGGCTTTATGATTTGCATGTAATGAGTTCTTAAGCCGAGAATGATGTGTCATTTCGCTGGTTGGTATCGGTCAGTTACGTCAAACGGCATAAGGGAGTCTTCCTTGCTTGCAAGGTGCATGTAAACATGTCGTCACAATGTGGAAAGGCATTTCTGTACCTTTACAACTTGGTGTATTTGGTAAGTATGCTCATTTTTGCTTTAAGATTATCATTTATCCAAGCAATCCAATAGCTCGTCTACAAAGAATCAGCTATGTGCGAGTCCTAATGTTCGAAATGTTGACAAACTTCAGTCGTACAATACTCAGATCATGCACGATTAGAGTGCATTTACAATCATTTGCAATATGTACATCTACAAGGTAGCCAGCTATACCTGATAGGGCATCACGCTGATGGAGAACAACACACAACCCATGCACACCCATCTTCATCGAATCAACTGTTTTGAATTTTCTGCAAAGAGTAGTAGATTAGCGCTAATTGTAAAACACTAACTAAACAAATAGTTGTCTTTTTACGTATCATATGTAATTTCATTATATTGAGAAATTTCGGAAAAACACTAACTGTATTAACCGTCAAACAACATTCTGTGTTATTGTTTTGCTGTTTTTATATGCGTTTTACTTGTGCATTTTGAAAAATGAACGATGAAATGAATCACTTTTCTCAAATTTTTGATTTGAATAATTTCACTTATGCCCAGTCGCCCTTGATTTATCCAAGATATTATGTCGAATTTCAGGAAATTATTGATCCCATATAACTACTCCAGTATAATATCTGGGGTGGCCTATCAAATGCATGACTTACTTTTTAAATAATTATTTCATAATATTTCCAGGAGCAGTGCTAGAAAAAAATCTTGTGGAGAGGAATTGAGTGAGAGAAGTGTGCTAATGCAGATACAACCCTCTTCATAACAAGGAAGGGCAGCCCTATGAATTGACCCATTAGATAGATCCTCATGTGTACATTCATATGGTAGCTTGTCTTACTCTATGAGGTCATGGCAGGGTGTGTAGGTAAATTGGGAAATGGACACAAAAGTAAGTAATTTAAATCAGCTTTGCCAAGTGCTAAGTTCCAAAAATGTTTAGTGTGCATTCAGCTCTTTTTTGACACTCAGTGTGCAGTAAACTATTCTTATAGGCTTTGGCATGGAAACTGATGGGAAAATTGCTGTTTGCAAATTCTTATAGGCTTTGGCATTTGGCATGGAAACTGATGGGAAAATTGCTGTGTGCAAATTCTTGAGTAATTAGTTTGCAAAACTGAAAAGAATAGGATCTCTTTTGCTGTGCAAGCACCAGTTTTGGTGAAATATCTATATTTCTTAGTTTACCTTTAGCACACAGTTTGTAATGGGGTGTATCCTGGCTACCGAGCAGCAGTGATAGTCAATGAGGGAGCTGTGGGGGCAGAGCTCCAAAAAAGTTAGGTTTCTGACTGCTTGGTGTTAGGGAAATACTTTCCTGAGCATAGAGATATGCTCTATTGGCAGAACAATTAAATCATGTTAAGTGCTAGGGAAAAAAACTTGAGGTCAGACATAGAAGACAAACCTGCTCCTTCTATAGATATTTTTCAAGGAAGCTACATTGCCACATGCTGAAAAGGTGGGGTTGATTATCCGCCCCCTCCTTCATCCCTAATCTGCTGAGCAAAATGGTGATTTATGATTCTTGGGTTTATCATGTCCCTAAATCCCTATTAGTGCTGTCCCTGATTAGATTATTCTTTGAATTGAAGGAAAAAACAAATGAAGAACAAACATTGTAAACAAACTCAGATTCAAGTTCATGTAGGCATGCTTGAAAGCAAAACTTCTGTTTTGATTAAATGGTGAAACCAGTGTATTTCAAAGTGCAGCAATAATATTCAAACAAACAATAGCTGTCATATACACAAAAATACTTAGGATTTGACTAGGTTTAGCAAACTCAAATTAAGGAACTCTGAAATGGTTAGTGCCACACTTCATGACCTGCATTGTTCTTAGGGGCTGATTACATATATTGGGCTAGCTTGGTTAACTGGGTTGGCTGAGCTAGCCAGGATTACTTTGTAATCAAATATATAAACTGGACTAACCCTGACTTTCAGATGTTTGAAATTGGGATTATTAGCTGTAAGAGTGCTTACTTCAGCATTCTGGGGGTGTTTTCATAATTTTTACATTAGGTTCACTGTTTGACTCATATTTGCAGAGCCTTTACTGATAGTACTGATTGACAGATGAATAATCCCATCCCAGCTACCTGGGCTAGACCAGTAGGTAGAATATGAGATCTTGGCTAACCAGGCTAATTTTTTTGCCACATAATCAAAATTTTGCAAATACCAGGAAGTTCTGAGCAAGTCAATTTAAAGGACATTGTATTTAGATAAACCTATCCTGTGTAAATTTTCCAAATGAAATTAGCATGAAGCAACAGCCTTGTTTGAAGTAAGGACTAAATTGATAGATTTTACAATGTTTCATTTGTGGATTAGAAAGTAGGCTGTAATAAGTGATAGTGGAAAAGTGTATGAAACTATGCAGTGGCTTTATAGGAAGCTACATTGTCTTGAAGGAAGAAAAAGGAGAATAAAAGAAGATAAATAGGGAGGGAATGGAAAATGTGGCAAAGCATATATGCCATTTATTTAATAGAGGGAAAGCTGAATCTGCTGGAAGCAAAAGTTCCATCCTCCACCTCAGCTGTTTGGTATCTTAACTTGCAAGTAATCAGAAATGCATGATGGGAATTCAAGAATTCTGCTTGGGGATTTCATCAATGCTGTCGCCTGGACTTTCTACGCTACTGTTCACAAATTGTTGGTACGATTTCAAAGTGTTGAAGGATGCTTATGTTACAAGTTTCAAATAACATGCATTTGATCCGATCTTATTAATTAGGACAACAGGCTGTTTCCATGAAACTTTCATAAGACATTGCTTATGTTTTGAGTTTTTTCAGTTGTGCCATGGTAGTTGAAAAAGATTACCCATAAAATGTTTCATTGTTAATGCAGAGTAGGGGATATCAAAGGGGATATTTAGAGGGGTTATCAAAAATTTTTTGGGTCTCAATGGGGATACAAAAAACAAAGTCAAAACAGGGGGGGCATTAAAAATATCCTGAATTTTTCTAAGAAAATATATCACATCAGTCATGCTATTGTTTACATAACATTCTGCAGTTATATATCAGATATAAGTTGTCACTATAATTATTGATGGCCCAATGGTAGAGCATCTGCCTCACAACTGGTAGGTTGTGGGTTCAAACCCCAGCCAAGTCATACCAAAGATATAAAAGTGGTACTCACTGCCTTCTTGTCTGGTGCTTGACATATGAGAATGGAGGGGGAAAGTTAAACATGTGGAGATACCAGTGGACCAGCCCCCTGCAGTAGCTTTCACTGCATTGGCAGACACATGGCCTAGGGCCATGGAAATGGAGATAGGCACCACCCTATGTGCCATTGGGATGGAAAGGACTTAGCCTTTTTTTATCATTGTTATCACTGTTTATATAAATCTGAATGTAGGTAATTGAAGATGGACCACATACAATACTGCAAAATTGTGAGAAAAGACTGATTACTTTGTCTCTAGATTGGGCATGTTTATTCATATTATTACACAAATTCTCAACACCCTCAGGAAGTTGGTATTTAGTTTTCACATACTAGGATGGGACCATGGAAAAATGCAGCTGCAAAATTTAGGGGTCATTAACATTATGAGAGGGGAGATTGAGGTGTAATTAAAAAGAGTTGGTGCCAATGAAAACATCTTCCTGCATCCTGCCCAGCATTAATGATGACTGGTCCCTAAGTATGAATATCAAGTCCAGCATTTTAGAATTTTTAATTCAATATATTACGTCAATGCGGAGTAACTAGAATACTTCATGTTGCGTTATTGTTATTTTTCCAAGGGTTTCTCTGCTGTGCTGATATACCTAGCCGTATATTTTGTGCAAAATTGGAGCAGTTATACAAGACTTACATTTGACTTGTATGCAATTGTCCCAGCAGTAATCATCATTGGTTTGTCTATAATTTTCCTTGTTGCTGCAGTTACTGGTTTTTATGGAACATGTAGGACAAACCGTTGCTGTCTTGGAGTGGTAAATGCTGTTAGATTCATTGGCTGCACTTGCCTGACATTATAAGACATGGTCTTACATACTCATTTATGCTTCCTTCCATGTTGGTTTTTATCACATGTTTGTTGATCCATCTTATGTTATTTATTTGTACCTATTTATATGGTCCTCATACTGAAGATGACTCGAGCCAAATCAAATGAGTCAAATCTTATAAGTTGAATCACAGTCTATATCATATTGTTTAAGTCAGTTAAATTGGAATAGCTATTTAATGGATTAGTCTTTATTAGTAAATGGAATAGTCTTCATAAGTAACTGGAATAGTCATCATAGAATTGTTTATTGCACTGGATCAGTCATCAGTATTGATAAAGGAATATGTGGATTCTTTTTGTCATCAATCGGCTTCTTTATTTTAAGAATATGCTCTATATTTTAATGAGAACCAGGCTTGGAATATTCATGAAAATATATTGTTTTGTTTTTTTGCCCACCAAAAGTAGCAGAAGTGCACTTGGAAAATATCTGTCAAATGAAGATAACTACAGCAAAATGGAATATGTTTCCAGATTCTAGTTAAATAGTTAAATGCATGGTGATCCTACTAAATTCTATATGAAAGAATTCTACTAACATATATCATGCATGATGCATGCATTTAATTATTGAACTAGAATCTGGAAAATATTCCATTTTGCTTAATTGTAAATACTTTTGAATTGCAAAGTATAGAATACATGGCTATGATTTGCTCAAAGACATGGTTTTTTGCTTCAGTTCTTCACCTTCCTGTTTGTCATCATTGTTGTTGAAATTGTGGCTGCAAGTCTTGGCTATATTTATAAAGCTAAGGTAAAGCTCTAAACCTTTTTCTTTGATGGCTCAAATTTCTTAGATACAACTGAATAATTGTACATGATATAAGCAAAAGTTTGAGGATTTAGAAATACAAGATATAAGAGATAGCTTTTTTCAATGCCTGACCTTTGTAATTTGAAAATGATTATCAAATTACTAACTAGCAACTGAGTTTGCTCATTGTGAAGGAATTATGTTTCTTAACAATATCATCTTAAGTGTTACCTTTGATTATGTTTTTTATTGTCATAATCACATGCATATACTGTTGTTGTAATGTCATCCTTTACTTCTAACTAGATTTCCAGAGATGTTAAGCAAGATCTCTTCCAAGCATTGCACAAGTATCCTATCAAAGATGAAACATTTGTAAGGAAAGCTTATGACCAAATGCAATCAAAGGTAGGAATACAGTTAGTTAAGGAGAGCCAGAAAATTTTTTGTTTACACTTGGAATACATGCTTGATTTTGGAACTTTTTTCTTTTGGGTCCTATTGTTGCTGGATGATTTCACTGTACCTCTTTCTTCATAGCTTAAATGCTGTGGTGTGATTGGACCAAATGATTGGAGAAATGTGACACCAACTGGGGAAGTACCAAAGTCATGCTGTCGTCACCCAGGAACAGAATGCAGCTACTTGTTTAGTGCTAATGTTTATCAAACAGTATGTTGATATTACTTATTTGATATTTTTTAATATTTTGCCTGCTCACTAACTGCTATCACTTTTTAAAGAGACATTGATCTTCAGATGTAGTTCTTGGAGCACCTTAATGTAAGGGTTGCATATGCGTGCTTGTTCAGTTATTGTGACCTTTTCCACCTGTAACAACTGTGCTGTGTAATTGCTATGATCTTGTTATGCCTATTTTCCAATCTTTAGGCCTTATATTCCATCAAGTAAATGCCAACATGCTATTAGTATTGCTTTTGCTAATTTTGGTACAAATGCTCAAACTCTCTGAATTTTTCCCCTACTGCAGTTTTGTACCTTTGCTCCTGCTGCAATTTTATTTTGATCAAATTTTTATAGTAACTTACTATTTGCTGAAACTGCAATCAGTATACTCTTTACACCCTTAGAATGATGATTAATTAAATTTTTCAAATTTTATACCTGAAACTCAATAATAATATATATGTACTTTTTTCACTATTGTTGAGTTTCAGATAAAAAGCTTTTGCAATTTTCATGTTTCCTTTGAGAAAGACACAAAATATCCACCAGTGTCTTTGTGTCTGTGTGTATATGTCTATGGATCTATGTGTATATTTATGTATTGGTATGCATCACATGCACTACAAAATAATGCTATAAATTTTTCTGTTATGTGGTTGCTTGGATATCTATATTTTTCTTTAGAAATAAATGCCTTCTTTCTTTTCATTTGGATTACTTTAGATTTTCCATGTATTTTCGTGAAGTAATTTGCCTGTGTAATGCAACTGGCCCCAGTTTTGAACTGCATACTTTCATGCATGCATTCAGTATTACTCTTTGGTACTGAATTTTAGGGGGGCCCAGATTGCAGATTTTTTTAAATTTTACCACCCATTTAATTTTATTACACCCCCAAACTATGCAGGTTTGTAGAAAATATAGCCCCCCCCCATTTTACTAACCTAAATATTTCAACATTTTAAAAAGGGGAAGTACTGTAAATATGATACATTGGCTTTGCTAATACAAATCAATAGTAACAAGTATCGAAGTCAAAAACTATATACCTGATTCTTATAGAATTTTAACAACTAATTGCAATAATTTTGAAATGTTTTTGTTCCCATACTGCCTATTGACTCAAAACACCCATCTATTGACAACCCCTCCTCCAATTTTTACTTTTTAGCAAAGCTTTTAGCCCCCTTCCTTATCATGCCCCCCTACAATTCAGTACCAAAGAGTGTGCATACCAAAGTGTGCCTTCAATTTATTGAATCAATGCTAATTATATCTAGATTTCTATGTACCATCTCTTTCCTGACGTATTTTCCCCAGAAATGCCATTTTCTTCCTGACATGTTATTGCATTCATTACTTCTTTTTCAGGGTTGCTACACAAAACTATCTGATGTTTTCAAAAATAATTTGAATGTTGTACTTGGTTTGGGCATAGGATTTGCTATTTTTCAGGTAGGAAAGCAATTTTTTGTGCTACTAAAGGTAAAGGCTGTGGCCTAGTAGCGTGAAAAAACAGACATTTGCCGTAGAATTTTACTAACCAATGTTCGTTGAATTGAAGTTGTCTTTAGCTATGTTAGAATTGTTGGTCATATAGAATACCTCCCAAACGCGTTGATTCGAATAGCCATAGCCAAAAATTTTGGAGAGTATATTTAAAACAGATCTTTATCCTCTTGTTGTGTATGTATATTTAACAAAGCTTTGGAACTGTGCAATCCTTATAGTGAATATTTGCTTTGTTGCCTTGTCATGTCATAAGACGTTCAAGCTGTCTTCGTCCTTGAATGCATGCGATCGCACGGGCACGCATCAGAACACGTATAGAACCGATAATGCGATCGATTGATCGCGCACATGAGTCGGATATTTGATCGCTGATTTATACCTTCAGTTTTTGAGCAAACGCCAATCAGATCCCGATCGAATTTCCTGCAAATAGAAGCAAGTGATCTTCCCTATTTGCTGCCTGTTTTGCATTTTTGAAAGGCAATCAAAACCTCCTTTGATTTGATGTGTGAGAACGATGGTAATCAGATTTCCTAGTTGTGCATTTAAAAGCAGAGTTTCGTGGTCTCACATATAAGCAGATTATAACTCATTTTGATCGCATGTTTTAGTAGGTAATAATTTCAAAATGCAATCAGAATACTTTGATTCTTTTATAAATGCATCATAACATTAAAAGCGACAGAAATTCTCGAGTTCTCAATTCCCAAGAAAAGAGCTTTGCTGCTTTCTTGTCACATTTATATAGCAATCTATTGCATTTTTATTCCATGTGAACTAAGTTGTATGGGAAACAAAGAGCTTACTGATACTATATTCTAAAGTAAAAGCAAAAATATGTTGGTATTGCAGTTGCCATCGTGGTTTTATAAGTTCCTTATTAGCAGACTGAAAGATACTTAGTAGGTAAGGGGCTGTTCAATAATTACATCACACCTTGAGGGTGGGTAGTTCTACACGTTTTTCGTGAGACTCCGTGATTGTAAATCAGGGGATGGGTGGTACTTGAGTCAAGTCGGTGGTTTCACGTAAAAATATTTTTATTGTGAAGTTTTGCATAATGAAGGAACGCCGAAACTCAGCGCACAGTCCAAATGAATAAGGATTTCCAGAGAAACTATGCTTTCTAGTCTTTATCTATCCTTCTTCTTCCATGCCTCCTTTCTTCTTCCCCTGTTCCATCTTACTGTGCAATCTTATATGGAAAAATTTTGGTGGGACATGTAATGTATAGGACGTTTTTGTGGTTTAGTACTAAATTCAAATTTTTAACTTTTGTGTAATGAGCGATGAGATTTCATTTCTTCTTCCCTTATCCTTTCACTATGTTAAAAGTCATTTTGCATTGAGACTGTTGTGCATCGGAGGAGGTGATGTTTGTTCTAAGCACGACGCAACCTTAAGGGGTCTGGTGAAGAAGCTTGAGAGAGCGTGATGATGGATGGTGGGTAGTTCAAAAATGGCAATTTTAGTGTGACGTATTTCTTGACCATCCCCTATGAGTGTGAATCGCACGCATGAAAGATATTATGCGCGTAGTTTACGAAACACATGGAATTTTCCTTATGTCAAAGACTGGTTCAAAGCTGAAAGATGTTTTAAATTTGTTTTTGAATTACCAGAAATGCAATATGGAAGTGAAATGGTTACTCCTTGGTACTTGATGGACGTTCCCCACTAATTAATTTTTCAAAAAATTTTCCGCTCAGGACATTTTATTCCAACCCTCCTGCTATTGATTTTTGTAAGTAAGATCGCACCTGAGGCAATCTTTACATGGGATACTTTGCCCTGCAAGTAAAAAATTTCATAAGAAACCATTCTGAAAAGATGTGTTGTATATAGGGTGGTCATGTTTTGACTCTAATTTTCGAAAGTTTTGACCTAAAAATTTGAACTTTTTACCTAATTTGGACTTTTGCACATCCTTGAGCCAATCTCTTACTGATTTCAATGTACAGAAATGCAACATACTTTCTACAGTTTTACTGATACTTCTATTATGATTATTAGTGATTTATTTATAGTAGACAAGCAGAGTATAGCTAAAGAAATAGGCCAATTTATGCCGTTTCTATGTGCGTTTTTTATTCCGTTGATATTTTGTTGCAAGACAACATAAAATGTTTCCCCAATATGGTCTGGCAAACAATTGTGGTCTTTTCGAAGCATTTTGTTTAGAAGCGAAAAACTTCATTCAAAGGATGCAAAATATATTGTGACAGTTCGCAGCCACTACTAATTCCCTAGGACTGGCATGAACATGTTTTCGAATCTTCGAAACACTAGCTTTGGCCGTCTCAGATATTTGAGAATACGGAAAATTTGTTGAATTTGGCCTTGCATTTCCACGCACTGATACGATGAAATATGGAGATTTTAGAATACGTTGTCTTGAGCGTATTTTTCTGGCTCCAAAAAATTCGAACACGCAGCGTATTAGTGGAAACACTCTTGCCTGGAATTTTTGGAATACACTGAAACACCAACAACGATTTTTGATTGGTTTTGCGCCAAAATACTTGCAGTGTATTGACGTGTTCTTTGTCCTTTGATTTGCATTTGACCAATGCTCCAGTCAACCTGGCAGCAATATGTGTGTACTTTGTTGGACTATGTACCCATTCCATGCCATGTAACATTGATTGTGTGCATTACACTTGATTGTGATATTGAGAAGCAGCTCGACCTCGTCATCAGTCAAGACAAGAGAAGGTTAATCGCCATTTTTCACTTTTCCTCCTGACATTTTGCTACTTTAAGCATTTACAGCAATGATATCTCATTTTTGGGTGTAACACTGGCCGATTCCATCATGAGCTCATGTGTAGACTCGCGGGAACACCTTCGTTCATATTTGATTGACGTAACATGTCTCACTTCAATGTGAAATATCCGGAGATCTTTTGCTTAACCGGGGACCTGTTCACAAGCAGCGGGCTAGCCCAGTACACCGGGCGAGGTCATCCAGCCGAACTATTTTATATCCCACCTTCACATGGGAATTCTTTATCCTAGCAGATTCTATTGGAATGTCTGTGTAAGCCATTTTTCACAAACCGGTGGTCTATTGCACATGCGCATTGCTTACAATTTTACCATGGTTGACCTGGCTAGCTTACCTGAAGAGTTTCACATGGGAAATATACGTCTTGGCTAGCCGAGATTTCGGCAGTTTCAGGTGAGATCTCGGTCAAGCGAGCTAGCCCGCTTCACATGTGAAGACAAGTACTTTTTTCAGTATTTATCTCAATGCAACTTAGATCTCACTTGGGTGGGCTAGTCCTGCTTACAGGGCTAACCCACTGCTTGTGAACATGCCCTGGGTCGGTGGAAACAGGCGTAAGATAAAATTTTCTCCACCATATCTGAAATTCAGCTATATAATGAAAGAATAAACTATAGAATATACACTTTGGGTTCATAAGTATTGCACAGGTTGTTCGAAATGGCTGCTACTGAATCAAGATTTTTTCACAGGTTGTCCGTAACTGTGTGTTAAACTTCATTATCATATTACCTATGACCATGATTTTAGCGGCCAAATACAGATAAATGTGCTGGTGTGAGTTTCCAAGCACACTGAGTTGATGCTTTCATCTCTTTTGCTTTTCAAACCGCTAGTAGAGAAGTGGGCCTAGGTCAAAAGAATTGTCTTGCGAAGAGTAACTTCTTGTCAGGAAATTGAGGGAAAACAGTCTTTCTCACTTTTTACATGGTTTGATTTCAGAAAACCATTAACAACTTTGAATCTTGAGACTCTTTCATTGTGATCAAAGTTATTATTTTACTCTGAGCTTCTTTCTGTTTTCTCTCTTCTCGTGAGTTATAATTTTTGAAAAAGCAGGGCATTTCCAAGTCTTATAGCATTTGTTAAGTTTGAGCATTTTTTGTGGAATAACTTGATTTTGCATATTCCAGAACTGCACTCAACCATATCTCCTTTAACTATGTCAACTCCACAGTAACAGCATCCATGACACTCTTTACAAGGCTGATATCTTGTAAGAGTATACCATTTCTCTAATAATCCTGGGAGAATACAATTAATATAGAATTTTCTTACAACAGCCACTGTTTTGTAAAGAATAATCCATCAGGGAAAATCCTTTCAATGTGCAATTCAGATTCAGATTTGAAAAGCACAAAATCACAATATTGCTTTTCTGTCATAGCAAGCTGTGCCTGCACTTGACAACAATATGGGTGATCTCTTTTCAGCAGCAAGTAACTTGATTTTTCATCCAATTTGAGACAAACAGAATGATCATCTGCAGCTTCTGGAAGAGACTCTGCTTTTATGCAATTGTAAGGCATTTAATTTCCAGAATTCCTTCCCCACAACATGCACACGATACTTTGCCATCTGGAGGTGCCCCCAAATAAAGGTATTTTGTGTTCAAAAACAGACCAGCATCAGCTACAGAAAAGTCTGCATGGCTATCTTTGTGGCTACATGTATAAGCTTTCCTTGCTTTATCCTCATGTTCACATCCATATTTTGTAGCTTTGGTCATGAAAATGTATGACTCATGATAGCAAATTCTTTTAATCAAGGATTCTGAAGGTCTGCTAATATCTTTTTTTTGTTGCTACTCTAGAAACTGAAGCAGTTACTCTGCCAGCTCTAACTGAAAACCATAATTGATTGCTTGCTTGATCCCTTGTCTTCTCTTCAATTGCTTTGATTTGGCCATCTGATATTGCCAAGAATTGCAGAGTTTTTTCAGCTAATGCAACAACGTCGTTCAGTCTTTTGCTAGAGTGGTCAGGTTTGTATAGGTTGAGCATAGATGGTGGCAAATTACAACTCACGTGTTTTGGAATGTGGCCATCTGAATATGCTGGGACTATTGACAAGATGGCAGATTTGGATTTCCTTTTTTCGTTTTCAAGCTTCTGAGACTCATACAGGGCTTTTTAGAGTTCATTTTTCTGTGCATCTGAAAGCGTTCTGTGTTAACTGCTGGGGTTGATAACGAAGGGATGTTATTTTGTTGCTATTCTGCTCTCTTTTTCCTTTTTGCTTCAGTAAATATCGCACGCCCTGTTATATTCCACTTTCTTTCGCTCGGTCCATTGACATGTCATTGAAGTGCAAGTTACGTTTTCTTAGATTCTTCTTAAAATAATGGATGCAACTACATAAAGGGTTGCTCCTATGTGACTGCATGCCTCATTCAGACCTGCCATGCAGTTACAATGAGCTGATTGTATAGTTTCTGAGCCTGATATTGCAGTCCATACCTTCAGTGCAGTCTGGTTCAAGCTCTTGGAATGTTGTACCTACAATAAAACAAAAATTAACTTGGGTAATTTTAATCACCTGGTACTAGTCTAGTTTGCATTTGACCACATCGACAAGGCTGTTACATTTTCATTGTCTACAATTCATGATCATCCATATCAAGATGGACTTAGAGAATCTGATACTTGAATTTCATACAATTAATATCATACGTAAATATGGGTAGGTCAAGGGGTTGTGAAAGGTTTATAGAAAGAGCCAGGGACATTGTAAGGATTATTTTTCTCCTATTCGCCATTTAAAATTTCATGCAACGTGCATGTATTCAACAATAAGATTAATTACATTCTCTCGTAGCAGGTACCGTAGATTATCTTACCTTTGCAGAAATTATGAAAAGGTCCTTTGCACCTATCCTTCAGACTTTGCAATCATGCACCCAACCAGAAAGCAAAAATTTATAGGTATCAGTGCTTTTGTAAACTTTCATAGAGTCTTGGGAATAAGGTGAAGGACTCAAAATTAGATAGAAGAATATGTGCGGATGCTCTAGCATTGGAAGAGATTCCGATATTTGATGTCAATGTACACAGCAGTAGGGACACTGTAAGGATCGTGGATACCCAATGTCTGTAGCGTAGATATATTTCTATCTTTCTCTTTATTTTTAAGATGTGAAACAACATCTGAGAGGGCATAACCTTTAAAGCAAACACCTGTTTTATCAGCAGAACAACTTCTTTCTTCCATGTTACTGCCAGGCGGTTGACTGTCAAGATTGCGGTGTAAACTTGAAGGTCACATGACTGAAAGGCTAGAATTAACCGTACTTTCAATTTTTGACCTTATTCCAGAAAATTGAAATTTTTGACTTTATTATGACCACATTTGACTTTAGATTTTTCGACCGCCCTAGTTGTATGTTTCAGCGTTGCTTTATTCTGTGGACTTGGCTATGATATTTTGATATACATTTGTGACAAAAAGCTGTCATTTCCTCTTCTATAACATTTTTTGTCATTCTCCAACCCTCCTCTTTATTTCAGACCCCCTGCTAATTAGGTTTTGGAGATTTTTCCAGCCCCCTACTATTCCAAACCCTCCCATCTATTAGGCACCAACGAGTAAAACTTGTTAATGATTTGTGTTGTTGAAGTGAAAGATAGGATAGTTAGAAGCTGTTTAGGTACTTGAGAGGTATTTGTGAGCTCAGCTTCTGTAAACATGATCTAGAAGTTCACGCATGGTTTCTATATTGTTGCAGCTTATGACTTTTTATTATGTTCTGAATTTTACAGTCATAACGAGTTGATGAAAATGATTGTTTTCAGGTAATTGGAATGATCGCAACCTGCTATTTGATTTTCACCTTTGGGAAACCTGGTTATATGCGAATTCAAGAACCGCAAAGACTTTGACAATTTTTAGCAGCTAAAAGTAGTAGTTTGTTATGGCTTAGGACTTTTGGTAGTAAATTGAAATTTTGATTTATTTATTGTGTATGCATGCGAAATTTTTAATAGTTTTAGTTGTTTATCTGATGTATTTCTTTTGAATTTCACATAAAACTCAACTTTTATTGCAAGATGTAGTAAGTAAGTTTGATTTACAATATTTGGTTATCAATAGCTTTTAGTTTGATATTTATTGTAACTAAGTGGCTTAATTTTGAAATACAATCATTTTACTTGTTGCCCATTTTATTGTTTACTGCTCAAAACATACAGTTGATGTTTTGCTTTGTCAATTCCCATGATATCTTTTTCATAGAAATAACTGCTATTTATTTGATGCCGACATGCTTATGAACGTGTGGTTTTCTGCCATACCATTCAAGCTATAAAATATTTGCGGTAAATAAATACAGTAGCTGTGGTAATAGATTTTCGTTTCTAACCTTGATGTTTAGATCAGATATAAATACAACCTACTTTTATATTTTATCTATCTTTAGATTTCTTAATTGATAGTATTCGTCCTTTCAATGTTTTATAGAACTTTAGTTCAGCTTCATCCACTTTCCTACCCGTCTTCATGATTTAATGGCTTTTTAAGCAACTGCCCTTCAATTGTCAATTTGATCCAAGAATGGTTGTGCAAACTAATATCAGTAGTTACTATAACATTTAGTATCAACATACTGGAGAAGCTCGCTTGCATTTCTTTCTACTGTATGCAGAAATAGCTTCTTTATTATATAGCATTAGTTATTCTGAAAAATCTAGTTTGTTATTGCAGATAGTAAACCTAAGAGTCATGGTACAGGAGCACAAACCGGTTACAATTAATATAGGTGAAGAGCTTAAAAATGATATAAAGCTCAGTATTTCAACTAAAAATAAAAGAGTCACCTGAGTTCGACTGAGCAAAGGCCTATGTTGGAAAGTGAGATATGTAGACGCAATGCAGTACAACCAGAGGATTAGCAAAATGAGGTATATATTAATAAAGAGTATTGTTGGGGATAAAGCATTAAATCTATATCTGATTTTATTTGGTGCATTGAATCACTTTACCAGCAAGTATTTAGCTTGAAAAATTTTAATGGTAGCCTCTTGTTTCTTTTAGTTGAGATTGGCCATTTCATCTTGTTGCATATGACTTTACCAGGTCAGGTGATCAGCTCATAGATCACATGCTACCAACATAAGTGCAATTATAGATTGGTCACATATATAAAGGTTTCAGAGGAGGTGCACGACTCATTTGCCAAGCTTTCATGATATGTGTTAAGAGTGGATGCAAGGATAAGGACCTCTTACATTGCTTGGCATTATCTTCCAAATGCTCCAAATACCAGAAAATGCTCCAAACAGTGTGAACTTCAGTTGAATGTAAACTAAGTTCTCCCAGCAAGAGCCATAACTTAAAGTGCTTATGCATCCAAAATTTCGAAATTTGACTTTTTGCATTTTCTAATGCAACTTTGTAATGATCATCATGCTACAAACTAAAGTATCATACCTCATATCGAAAAAAAGTTATGAGCCCTCAAACTTCGCTATTTTGGCATTTCAAGTGCGAATTCTAGCCACTGCGCATGATGTCATAACGAGTACGCAAAATAATTTTGATCGCTTGTTAGCATGGATTCCACTAGCAAGTCCTGCAAACGTCGTGGAGGACGGTACTGTGTGGCTGGTCTCCCGAACGGAATAAGCTGCACAAATGGTCAGCATACAGAGGGGAAATCCGTTCATACGTTTCCATTCAAGGAAGATGACTGGAATAGACACCAAGCTTGGGTCAGGTTTGTGTGAAGACATAGGCCACAGTGGAGCAGCAGCAACTCGTCTTTTCTTTACTCTGACCACTTCGATGAGAACTGCTTTACGAAGAATCAAGAAATCGCTGCCAAACTTGGAATGAAAAGGAAGCTAAATCCAGATCATGTTGATTGATTTGTTGTTGGCAGACACAGCAGATACCATTGATCAGTCACTGACAGATAAAGCTAAAAGACAGGTGAGACTTACCTATGTGTTTCCTTTTTAGACCCTGGTCAAGTAGTAACAATTAACAACGTTGAGGAAAACAGGGCAGGGATGTATGTTGAGTTGGTGGATTGGAAATGGCCTACCAGTAAAGGGATATTATAATGCCATAGCAATTTATTTCAATTCCTTTCATGGACTATCCGTGATATGTATTCAAAAATGGATGACACAATGGAGGAGGAAGAAATGTTCGCAAGCCCTAATACTGTTTGTACCGGATGTCCAGTTTTGGAAAAGAAAAATGTATTCTATCAGAGAAAGACCAGTTGGCTTAGAAGATCAAAGCGTAAATTAGACGACTCTAATCAGTGCAAACTCTACTTCATCTAACGCAGGAGCCATTACCATACACGTTGTACAGCTTTAACGCTTTGCTTATAGGTCCTAAGTGACTGTTTACAAAACTTGACAAGCTATGAGCTGCAATACGTAATAGATACTGGTACTCACCATTCCTGAACTTGGATTTGCCTCTCAAATCAAGCCGCAAGAGTTTTTGGTAGCAGTCCATCGGGGCCATTGGCCTCGACATTTTCTTTATTTTGGGCATCCGAATCGTAAGCTAGTGGCACTCTGTGGCATGCACCTATTACCCTACACGTTGTACAAGTAGTAGCAGGCTTGGCTGTGCAAGCACACGGTCATCATTGCCATCATCTTCTAATTGATAATCAGTAGCTTCATCATAAAATGACAATTCACTGTCACTGTTTGCTATTTTAATGAGCCGTAGCACGCCAAAACGAGAAGCTTTCTTACGCGTTGTTTATCAACTGATATAGGCCTAATTAATGCACTCGGATTGATCCTCGTTATGACATCACGCAATGGCTATCAAAATTCGCACCTAGTGCCTCAAAACAAGCGCTAATTTCTACACCTTTTTCGCCAGTAAGAACAAAAATAATATGATATTCATGCATTTGAAAGACCGAAGTTTCGATTTTAGCTAAAATAGTGTGTCACACATATAGACTCTACTGCTCAGGAGCCAGAGGGACCATAGTCTCCCACTTTTTTGCAAACTATGCAAAAGCGCCCCTTCCAAACCCAAAAGCGCCCCTATCAAATCCAAAAGTGCTCTTTTCGGATAATTTTTGTGCCTGACTTCTTAACGTCAGATGAGCAAAATGTAGCAAAGATTCATTAGTGATAGATCACTGGAAGCAAACTCGACCACATACTAACCAGCATCTTGGCGTGAAGTTGCTTTTCTTAAGATTTAACGTCCAGTCATTCGACAGCTATGAGGCGTGTCCACATTTTCCAGTGGGTTGCAGGCATAGCTTTGGTGTAGATGTGTGCATCGGATCGGCTTGGGCATACTCTCGGGTGCCAAATAAATGTCCCCCTGCTTATTAATTTTTCAATTTTTTCCAACCCCCACGGATCTCATAAGGACCCCCGTTTATTAATTTTAAGGAAATTGATTTTCTTTAGAAACCCCTCATTTAATTTTCTCTCTTTGTTATTACTATTTACGCCCGATTTTCGTGGCAGCAAATATATTGCTGAATACATTATAGCTTTAATTCTCTATGACCTGTTTTTGTTCTTTCCATCCTTGTATAATCATTTAAAGCCTTTTCTCAAATTCCAACCCCGTTTATTTTGACCCCCTGTTTATTGAATTTGGGAATTTTTCCGACCCCCTTGTCTACTAAAACCGCCCGTTTATTTGGCACTTGAGAGTATATTATCCAAGAGTTGGCTTTTTCTTGGTACGACTCCGATCTCATCCGAAAATAATAATGGTTTATTTAGAGTTAGCAAATATATCTTTATAACTAATGTACTCCAACAATATTGATAGTAGCTCATATATATTGATTTGTGTAACATTCTCCCTTAAAGTGCTCATTCATATGCCGGAATATCTAACATGACAGGAGAGATACAATTATATAGTCCTGTGTTGCGATCGGAATTGAATGGGATCATGGCTCGCACAGGTCCTTGAACTCTTTGAAAAGTGCTTGAATTCGAATTGTCATTTCAAGGAAACTTGAAGCTCCTTGAAAGTGGCAGGATTTCCTTAAAAATTGATCGAAGTCCTTGAAATCTGTGAATTTTTGCTATTTTCTTCGTGCACAGCAACAAAATAAAAAATAGGTTAAAAAAATCGTACAAGAAAATTTTTAAAATGCCAAGAAATGTCTCGTTTTCGGTAGTTTAGGCTTCCTGTTATTCACACATGCGCAGTGAATGTCAATTTAGAGCTCCTTGAAAATCTTTATTTTAATCCTTGAAAAGCCCTTGAAAATTCCTTGGATTTGCATATGAAAATCCTCAACAAACCCTGTAGGATAGAACGTCTTTCCGGCTTTCTATTGTTTTCATAACTTTTTGTGTGCCCAGTTTAAGAGCATGTTCCCTCTAAATGGTAGAGAGTTATTGGTATAACGAAAAGTCCAGGTATTTTTAGGTCGTCAAATCTCTTTAATCCATACTGTTAGGTGACTTGCTTACACTTGAAGACTTTCCTACCTTTACTTATTTAAATCCCATCACGCAAAATGCTTTAAGAGTAACAAGTTGCCTTTTAATAATGTTTAGTAGTGTCATGAACAACTAATTTACATTATTTTGAATTTGATAATCGACATCCAATCCGAACCGGTCCGACTTCGAAACAACATCCGATGCGATCCGAAATAGAGATTTTTGTTCCGAAATCGGAACGAATCCGATCGGATTCGGATTGGTTTCGGATCGGATTTGCATACCTCTATTTTGGTGTATCAGACAAGGTCGAAAACGTCTTCAAAATACGACGAAAACATATCAAAGGTTTAGTTTTTCCTTTCAAGCATAAAGATAACAAAATAAAGCAATTTTAATCTTATTTTGCAGAAGGGCTTTTTCCTATATCCTAGAAGGTATGACATCCAGTATTTTTTCTGAGAGCAAGCCCCTAGACCCCTAGTTTTCTCCTTCCCCATTTACGAGTATTCTCTCCTACTTTGCCTCCTTCCAACGAAGATCACGCCCCCCTCCCCCCCCATATAAAGGTATCTTCCGCCGCTCAACAGGTGTGAATTTACACATACTATACACAATGTAGCTTATGGGCGTGACAAAAGATTTTATGGCTGTTTTTATGTCTCTTTTTTATCTACCCCCCTACTTTTTAGGTGCTTCCTACGTCTATGTGACTGCTAGTTCGACTCAGATCACCGATGCACAAACAAGACACAAATAGAGAAAGGTTGCAAAGAGTTACTCAAAAGTCAGTCTCTTCGTTAGTACCACTGTAGGACAGGGAAGGACTTTGATATTCGATGAATTGAACTTCAAAGATTACTGGTAGAGTTGTGTAGCAATATTTAGTTAAATTAGAACAAGAATATGTTTTGAAACATTGAAACTTGCCCAAATCTCAATGGAATGTAGAGAATCTAGAGATCTTCGTTTTATAGCACAAGAAACAAAAATCACTTGCCTTTTTTTAGATTTTGTGTAGTATTACATTCTAATGTTTTATTTTTATTAGAGCACTTAATGAAGATTATATGTTATATCAATAAAAATAGGAATATTAGATAATTGAAGTACCTATGAACAACTATAGTTTAATACAAACGGGAACGGTAAGTTTGCAATATGTCATGTGAGTTATGTGAAGGTCTAAACTCGCAGACATTTGCTGGAAATGCACCAATTTTTAGGATTAGACAAGCAAACAGGCGAAGATCGCCCAGTTTCAACTTTTTTTCAATAGATTTGCACATTTCTTAATTCTTCCTATGCTTAAACCTCCAGATGGGAGCACTGATGCTTATGAAACCACGCAAGATCTGAAAAAGTGGATTTATCGTGTAGATGGAGGAAGGCGGAGAGATATAGACGAGGAATAGTTCAGTTATAACAAACTGAATGACAGAAACATCTGCCAAATTTATGGTGCGAAAGGTTAGAAAATGTTGTGACTAGGTGTCCCGTTGCTGGTGAATGACCATTCACCACAGCTAGAACAATCGACCCTTAAACAAATAAGCATTTACTATTATCAATATATTTCTTGCTTATTACAACAGTTAACAATCAAATAAATGGTCTCAAGCAGTCGTATCTCAGCTAGGTTGCTTTGGATTTAGAAGCAAGCATAACTCAATCTCATCTTTTTATTGTTTCACTCAGCTTCGAAGAAAGGAAGCAGAACTATCTCAGCATTGGCCGTCATGAACTTTCTGGATGTTTTTCTTGCTTTTACAAGCCGCCATTTCCATTAGACATTCGTTGTCATATGACACACCATCACTTCCACATACAACCCGATAAACAAAAGGGCATCCCATGCTGCACTTCTCATCTACTGTTTCCATGGATTTTTCCTTCTCCGTTGACTCTTTTGAATTCATAACTGAAAAAAATAAAACTTCATGTTATCAAGCGAGTGATGGGATGA
>WIPJ01000910.1:77851-94846 GCA_018155075.1 Cassiopea andromeda
TAAACGCTTAATGCCTGGGGACACGGTAATGCTTTTGGACAATACTTCAAGAGGGTTATCGGAGAAATACATTGGGCCATTCATGATCGTAGATATTGTCAATTCCAATTGTCAGATTCGTTCGTTATTGAATGGAAAAGAGAAACGTGTACATTACAATCGTTTGAAGCCATTTGAATTAGCTCTAGATGAGGCATTGCTACAGCAAAGTGCTTCAGTTGTTACAAGCGATTTGGAATCTTCAGATTCTGAGAATAAGGAGGACCGTGTTATAATTCATCGACGTGATAGGAGAAATGACTTTGTGCTTCCAGACGATATGCAAATGAACAGTAGAAAACCGGAGATAACATTTGTGGAAAGAGCAGATGAGAACATTGTAGATCTACCAAATGCAGCGAGTAAAAGAACTTCTACTAGGAGTAGACGTCCAGTTGAAAGATATGGAGTTTCAGTGACAGACTACTGAGGTAGCAGGAGAAAATATCCGTTTTAGTTTATCTTCGTTATACTCGTTTTTCATATACTATTCTTACTGTTTTGTTGGCTTAATATGCCCAAGATTTGTTCTATTTTGCGTTAATAGTAGTTTGAAGTTTAGGAGGGGGGAGTGTAGAATGGTAGAGTATTGTTTAGAGACTTTTAGTGGACTGGGTCAGAGTGTGAGTAGAGAGAGAAAACATGAGGTGAACGAGTTAGGAGTTGGGGATTGAGTGTTGTTAGGGAATAACGTAATTTCGAGTTGATTGAACTACCTGGTTTTGTAAATAGATATATTCGGTACTTTATATTGTTATGTTTTGGCTGGATTCGCTTCATGACAAGTGTTGTGGCTGTTAAAGTCGCCGATAGTGATCATGGGTCTCCTCTCAGGGTTTACAATTTGAGGCCAGGCAAATGGTTTTGTGGGAGGCTTGTAAACTGACGTGATGGTGATCTGTGATGTTTCAACTCTTAGTATCTCCATCTCCTCGAAAGACAAGTCCAGAGATGCTGTGATGATAGATTTGTTTCGGGCGTATATGGCACTTCCATGCTTTGGGTGTTCGTGGTGAACAATCAGGTGCATGCCTCGTATCTTTGGGGGCGTCGTGTCCTTTTGGGTCTCTTGGAGACATAGGATGTCGACTTGTAGGTTCGAGAGGATATCGCACTTGGTACGTGTAATTCCTTCAGCGTTGAAAGATGTGATTTTAAAGGTCTCCATGTCTGGGCCGAGGGGCTATCCTTTTACCACCCAGGTTTGGGGGCGTTGCGCGTGGTGTAGCAATCAGTCGAAATCAGGGACGGCACGTGAAGCCTTGCTACTTGTCCCCACTGAGATCAATTGTTTGCAAGGACAGATTCGTAGCATGAATGTTCCCACGCAAGTCATACCAAACAAACACACGAACGTATATGCGAGAGTATCTAGTTTTTCAGATGTTGTCTCGGCATCGTGTCTTGTCTGCACTGTTTGATCTTCATCTTCAGCTAACTCATCTAAAGACTCGTTAGTAGGAACAGGGCCTTTTGCAAGTGCCCTGATGGCATCATGCCGAGCAGACCACCTTGTGTCAGATAACTTCTTATGGACCAGTTGGTGCTTTGCTAAGTTTTCTTTCATAGATTCCCATCGGTTGTTATTGTTGTTGTTTACTTTACTGGGCCGCTTGGCCACTCACCCCGGTAGCTTGCAACCGAGACAAAAATTATAAACATCTCTTACGATGGAGAAAAATGAGACTGCCTCGTGACAACATTCGGCAGCGACTATTTTCCCACAAGATTGAGTGAATGGCTGGCACAAGGCACATAGGACACACAGTTGTTTATCTTTTTTTTTTGATTCTTGCTTAAATGCAATCATATTTTCCCAATATGTTGGATTCAGTGGTGTGCACAATGAGAGGTTGAAAAGGTCTCTGACTTAATTTAATGTAAGTTTTTCTACCGCCGACAAACACTTCCAACAATCTCTGTGCTCCAACGTTGGATCTTTGATATTCTTTCGAAAAGTTGCATAAAAGAAAGAATGTCTTACCTAAAAATCGTTTGACATTACTCCGTCTATAGGGCAAATTGCAAAATTATAGTTCATGATTCAAATAAGTGTTGCTGAAACATAAAGGAGAACAAAATGAAATCTCACCGACAGCAGACTTACTTCGTATTTGCTCACTCACGTTTCCAATAGCGATAGGAGAAGGTCTCATCGATACTGGGGCAGTTTTCTCCACTATGTCAACACTTGCAACTGCCCAAGAAGTATGGATCCCCGGGCTAGAGTTTTGAAGGATACTAGGAACGTGCTCGTAAATAAATTCAGGCGAATCACACATGTTTGTGCTATGAAATGGTCACAATAAGTCTTCTTTCGATCATACACCACAGAGCCCGTATTTCAGGCACAGCCCATGTTTCAGGGGTGGCAAAGTTGTCCTGGAGCAATCATAGTTTATACTTGATAGTATGAAGTATAAAGTATGACATACTTTATGCGGTTCTTTCATACTTTACGTTTAAACAATCAAATGAACAATGTGTGTACAGGAAGAAATTGAAGCTTCTAGTATTTCACAAAGATCAAGGTCAAGCCCAATCAAAATATCAGAAGGTCTCTCCTTAGCTACAAAAATAAAGAAACAATAAGCGATTGCAAAAACTCCCAGCGGTGGCAAAAAGCTGGTATCCTGTTGCCCAGAGGTGGCATTTGCCACCCCTTGCCATCTCATGGCTACGGGCCTGATACACCAACACAATCCCATACAAATCACAACAAACCGACCGAAGCCCTGACTACAACTACTGTGATGCATTGCGTGCCACACGACAGTTGACGTCATAAGGAAAAAGGTCTATTGTTGAAAATGGTGTAAATAAAAAATTAGATAACCTTTGTTTGCTCGACAAATTTATTTGAAGACGGATTGGAAATCGTTCATAGATTACTGTAGATGACCAAATGAACTTTGCTGTCTTAAAGATGGAAGAAACTTTGGCGAGTGTGGTGTGTGGAACAGCCTTCATTCATCTATAATAATTATCATTTTTTTTCAAAAATCATTGTCTTGAATAACATAATATACTGCAAATGTAAACCTCTCTCTAATAAGGTAGTCTACAAATGGATAATTTGGAACAAAATGTCATTAAATATTAAATGTCATACTCATTGTGGACAGAGTGCCAGATGAGGGGTTAGAAAGAGATTAGGTCAGGTAAGGTACATGGCTTATTGCAGCAGCAGAAGATGTAGTACGTTGAGCGAATGATGATGTTTGTGATTTTAGAAATGATGTACTTTTGGTGACGTCTTTCAAGTTTCAATTCATTGCGCATGTCCATGAACTTTGTACAAGATTTTCATATATGCCTAAGCAGCTTAAAGATAATTTTATGAATTTTACGTCCTGCTGATACTCTCTGAGATTTTTCACAAGAGTGGAGTATTTCGCTTCTTTACACTCAGCGTTGCATTTAACATTGGTTTCAAAACCAATAGTTAGTTCTAGAATGTGCAAATTTTTTTGTCAGCAGCTTCTAAGAGAAGGTCCGGGCGTAAAGTATCTCCAGTGATTACGCTTGGAGATGGAAATGATGGAAGGTCTACGAATAAAGTAGCACCCTTGACAGATTGCAATGAAGCTGCTAAAAAACTCAAAACAGAATTGTGGCGCCAAGTATACCGATCCTCCTCAAGATATACCTTGCCTCCAGCAACGACATGTAGTAATGATTCTGGGAGAAAGCAGAAAGAGCAATCTGATTTGTGAAAGCTTCCACAAGAGGTTTTTACGAGTTGCAAGTGTGTTGATAATAATTACCTTGGACTGATGACCACTCTGATGTTAGTCGTGGAAGAGAATTTTTAAATACGACAGAAAGAGTAGCACCTTGAGAAGAAAGCTCGTGCTGGATCCTCTGGATATTGTCACTACGGACAGCTTTCAAAACCTGCTTGGTGATTTGATAAATGTCGTACTGTATGTTTGATCCTCTACTGGTATTTTCCCATAGACACTTGATGTTATCATTTGGAGACGACTTCAAGGTGTTACGTGGGACTGTTTGACATTAGAGAAATTTTGTAGTAGGAAGTTGGAGGTTAAGACCGAATTTAGATCTAGAGAGAGTGAGAGGAGTAATTCTAGCACTGATAGGAAGGTCTAACCAATTGCGTTCATATGAGATCAGGGTATTGTCAAGAGTTTGAATCACCCATTTTTTTGAGACATCTGCAGCTGTGAAGTGCCAAGACAATTTAGAGAGAACGTATTTTTGGTAAAGCAAAGTTTGCTTTTTGGATGGATATTCAAGGAATCCATTCGCTGTAGAAGATCTGTAAAAGTTGCCTTAGCATCCAACCGGGGTTGCTTGTTGGACATTTCATAATCAAAGTATTGGCCAAGGTATCTGAATGATTCATCAATTCTAACAGCAGGAATACGTTGATTGTTACTCAAGAGTTTAGGAGTGAACTGCAAAGATTTGGTAGAGAACTTCTCTACTCCAAAGGTGGAGCATTTATCAACTCGGACAATCATACTCGCCCATTGGCACCATCTCGTGAAACAGTCTAAAAGCAGCTGATTTTCCTTCTCATTAGTTGTGATAACAGCAGCGTCATCGGCGAATTAGCACCAATGAACTGGATCAACCATTGCACCGCGCTCACTAACTGGAGAGAAGCCTAGTTGCTTGTAAGTATCTGATTTAACAAGTTGGATAAAAGAATTGAAACACATATTGAACAGTAGAGGACTTAAAAAATCACCTTGGAGAACACCCGTTTAACTGGAATAAAAGGAGTTGTAAACTCTTTAGATTTGTTGTTGTTGTTTACTATATATTGAGTAGGCTTTTATACCTAGCTTATTCAGCTAATATAGGCCTACTATGCATGCCGCATCCACGCGTGAGACCCCTAGTTTAACGTCCCTTCCGAAGGACGGCGGAGTGAGCTATTTTGGTCGTTCATCTGGAGGTCGCCCATCCAGTTTCTGATCGTACACAGCCAAGCTTAACTTCAGTTAAGCTAATGGAACTGGCTGGGCCGCTTGGCCACTCACCCCGCAAGTATGACAGAAGTATGGACGTCTTGGTAAAGGCTAACTATCAATTGCTGGATTTCATCTGGAATGTAGTGATATTCCAAAATTCTTTGAATCAACTTATGATGTACCTCACCAAAAGCGTTCTTAAGGTCAAGTAGTGTAATTACAAGTGATCTTTGTTTGACGCCAGCTTTGTTTATCATATAAGCCATTTGTGAAGTGTGCTCAAGAGTGCCAGATAATTTGCTTGTAAAGCCCGTTTGTATGACATGTTCAATGTAATTATTTCGTTTCAGAAAATCGTATATAGTGTCTCTAATGCATGAGGTAAAGACCTTTAATGGCACTGATTGAAAGCTTATGGGTCTAAAATTTGAGGGATCATCAGGAGATCCTTTCTTGTATACAAGGATGGTACATGCCCTTTTCCAGACAGTAGGAACTTCTTTGTTTATCCAAATGTAGCGAATAATTTCACTTAGTTTTGAACGTAGGTATGGGCATCTCTTGAAGTAAATTATAGAGATTTTGTCAAGGGGACATGGGGAGCCAGACGTCTTCATGCGACGAATGATATTTGTGACTTGCTTGTATGAAGGTGGGGTAAGATTGAAAGCCGATGCGGCTTTGTTGAAAGTAGGTATCCAGTCAGGTAAACTAAATGTTATCCCGGGTGAGATAGCAGAAAACATTTGTGAAGAAGTCTGTGCACTGTTGCTTGGAAAATTGAAGAGAAAGAGAGTTGTTACATTGAAAAGTGGTCTTTGCATAGCCACAAAAATTATTACAAATATAGTCATCATCATTAGATCGTCTTTGTAGCCCCTCAGCTTTCTTAATACGTGTCCTTAAAAGGTGAGAGACAAATTTTATTTCAGATTCTGCAACGTTAGAGCGTTTCAGTGACTTCAATTGCGTCCTTAATTCCTTGACAGAGTAGCTATCATACTTGGCTTGTAAATCACTATGGCATTCATTTCTGACCAAGCCACATGTACTTTTGAAATAGTTATAAATCTCTATATTCAAATTTTCAACGACAGACTCGATGTTTTGAGAATCAATTTCGACACCTACAAGGTGGGCTCTAAAATATTTGTTTGCAATTTGCCATTCATTATTGGACTTAGGAAGACGTATTCCAGGTTTTATTTCTACGCCACCAGGATCAGTAGCTTGCTGTTCTACAATGTCTTCGTTTGAGGCTATCTCTTCTACTTATTCTTCATAGAGATTTCCACGAAGGCCTACACTAACTCTACAGCGCCTCTGGTGTGTTGTGAGCCCTCTAATCACTTTACAAACCTTGCAACAGCAGCATTTCACAATTCCTGAATTGTAGGTCGAATCCGCATTGTTTAGATCGGGCTGTAACAAAGGCATGTTAACACTTGCGTCATGATGTCCAGAGACTCGTTGCTTGCATCATCACTGATGCCTGCCTAACGACTTGAAATTTTTTTCGCAAAAAGAACAAACCACGAAAACTGCTAGCAGGGTGATCAAACTTGTAGCCTTCATATTTCTAGTTGATCCACGTAAACTGTCCTAAGTATCGATTGACAAATTTTGACAGATAAATTGCACCAAGCTGTTATAGAAAAATTTAACCAGCTATCGTATATAGGGCGTGTGAACGCAATCATGCTCAAAGATAATGATAATAATAATAAGAAAGCTCTCAAGGTTGTCATTGCCGGAGTGGCAATTGGGATGAGCTCCAATTCCCTTATAAAATGCCCCATCTGGCTGCTTCTCCTATAGCCTCTGACAACTAGAGCCCAGCTCTCGGCCTGCACGTGGTGGAGATGCATGGAACCAATGGAGAGAAAAGGCGAGGGCGAGTTTCTGGCGCCTGTTAACCAGATGCTCCGGGCATGTAGGGCTGGTTAGCCTTGATAGCCAGTCTACATAGGAGAAAGAAAACTCCGAATTCAAACCGAGGGGTAGGAGAGGCTCCTTAAAGCTTGGCTAGTAGATCTCCTAAGAGAAAGAAAACTCTGATTTACAACCCGAGCACTTCTTCGGTGATTCCGGGTTACCCGGGTGAACTACTGATAAAATGCCTCTGATTATTGAGATGGTGTCTCTTGAAAAAATACCGTTGATGGCACAACCTAACATTTACTTCTTGGCAGCAAGAATAAAATTCGCTCTATTGCTAATATGCAAACCAGATTAAATCGTATCGGTCGTTGCGCGGATAACCAAGGATCGCGTCCCTTAACGAGGATCCAGGCTGAGGTCGTATAGTCCGTTATTGAAATAGATTTCTCTCAATCCTTGGATAGTCATCAGAACTGGGATCAACCCAACCCTGAACTACCAAGAACAACAGCACAAGCAACCAAAACGAAAATGACACGCACAGAGTGGACTAGAGAGGAATGTACAGAAGGTTTATTTGCATTTTACTGTGCACTTAATTAATAAACCATCAGGTAGAAATTTCACAGAAACAACTTTTAATATCTGGAAAACACATTTCAAACATACACGTGATTCTCTTGACTGCAATAAGCTAGCAAATGTCCGTAGAGATATCCTTATGAATAACCGTCTTAGTGATGCTGAGATAGAAGTGATCAAGAAAAAGCTTGGGTGGAAACCCAAGGCAGCGAGAAAGAGATAGATAAGTCTCAAACCGAAACTATGAATGAGGTTAATGACTGGCAGAGAGAGAAGAATATGGATTTTTATGGAGGAGGAGAAGTCAGAGAAACTGTCAGAAAGGTTACCAATATTGAACGCCAAGAAAAAGAGGTCGCAAACAGAAATGAAGTTTATGATCTAACTTTGTAGAACAAAACAAACCTTTGATAAGTCAAGTGAAAAATGAGATAATAAGAGAATATGCCAAAATAAAGAATATAGAAATAAAAGATAGTCGCTAGTTAAGGTAAGAAATAATAAACAAGCTTTGAAGCAGATAAAGATTGCAAATTATGCAATAAAAGAAATATTAGAAGAATTCGAACCAGATCTTACTGAAATGAACCAGCTAATATATGCTACCGCTTACGTAGTCAGTTCCCAAGCCAAGAATTTTAAGGACAGGAAACTCAAACTAAATATTTTTTTTAAGAAGCCAAAATGGAGAGAAAAGATCGAAAGAGAGATTGAACATATTAGAGGAGAAATATCTATCCTGGAGGAACTATCAAAAGGAGTATCTGTCAAAACTCATAAAACAAGGAAAGTTATTCGCAAGTACAATTTATCTTATGAACAAACTAGAATCCCTGAAATAAAAGAAATATTAAAACAGAAAATCCAACTGAAAGCTCAAAGAATTCGTAGGTATGAAAAAAGAACAAAATTCTTTCGACAAAATAATATTTTTAAAGACGATTCAAAAAGGCTTTATCGTGAAATTAGTAAGAAATCTATTGAGGTGAAGGATATCCCAAGTGAAAGTGAAATAAGGAATTTTCGGGGCAATATATGGAGCAATGATAAAAGTTTTAATGCAGATGCTGAATGGAGTGACAGAGTGGCTGAGAAGTACAAAGAAATTGAACACAATCATGGTATAGTCTCCTGGTATAGATAAAATCCCAAATTACTGGCTATATCACATGTTTGCAATGCATTAGCTCTTGGCAAAATAGATATCTGAGGTAATTAGTGAACCAGATAAAATGTCATATTGGCTTACTGAAGGGACCACCTATCTCCTTGCTAAAACAACAGAGACAACAAATGCCAAAAATTATAGACCAATCACATGTCTATCAACTACTTATAAAATTCTTACATCGATACTAACAGATAGAATGTATACATTCATGGAAGATAACAAACTTTTCCCATTAGAACAAAAGGGTTGCAAAAAAGGATCCTATGGATGCAAAGATCAGCTACTGATAAATCATATGTTGAAGGAAAATTGTCAAAGGAACCATCAGAGTCTAAGCATGGCTTGGATAGACTATAGAAAGGTGTTCGATAGTGTACCACATGGCTGGATCCTGAAGGCTCTTGATATGTTTAAGCTTTCACCAACTATTATTAACTTTTTACAAAATGATATGAGATTATGGAATACCAGCCTTAGGTTAACTCATGCAAATGGTATGACAAATACAGAAAATCTATGAATAAAGTGTGGAATTTTCCAAGGAGATTCGCTTTCACCACTTCTATTTTGTATTTCATTGATCCCTTTATCAATTCAACTTAATAATGCTGGTTACGGTTATCAGATTATGGGTAGGTCAATAATTCACCTATTTTGTATGGACGATTTAAAGCTTTTTGCGAGGAATGACAATGAATTTACTGGGTTATTGGATACTGTAAAAAGGTTCAGTGATGATATCGAGATGCAGTGTGGACTAGATAAATGTGCCAAAGATACATTCATAATAGGAAAAATTGTCAAAACTGAGAATATTACTCTTGATGTAAGCACCACTATTAAAGAACTGGAGCAAGAAAGGATATATAAATACCTAGATATACAGGAAGCTGAAGGGGTATCAAATGCAGTTAATAAAGAAAAAGTCAGGAAAGAATTCTATCGTAGAGTTAAAGCTATACTTCAAACTGAGCTCAATATCAGAAATAAGATCATGGCAATTAACTCATTGGCAATACCTATAGTTACTTACGGTTTTAACATCCTAAATTGGACAATATCAGAAATTAAGCGACTAGATATCAAGGTCAAGAAACGTTTAACCATGAACAAAATGCATCACCCCAAAGCTGATGTTGACAGGCTCTATAACCGAGCATCTGAGGGTGGAAAGGGACTGCTCCGACTAGAATTATTGTATAAGACCACAACCATTGGGCTTCAAACATACTTAGATTCAACCCAAGATTGGATGTTACAACTTGTAAACTGGCACGAGAAAACCAAAAAAGTCCACTCTGTTAGCTGACAAAGTAAAAATTTTATTACTGAGCTAGAACTAGCACCGATTGAAATTGAGTGAAACACAAACAACGAAAAGAGCAAATATTGTAAAACAGGAGGCAAAAAGGAAAGGATTAGATGTATTCGAAAGTAAATGGGAACAGCAGCCTTTACATTGCCAATATGCACTATGAAGCAAAGACCCTGATATAGACCAAGCTAATACCCACCAATGGTTGAGATGGGCTGGAATCAAAGCAGAGACCGAAGGTTTCATAATGGCAGCACAAGACTAGAGTCTATACACAAGGAACTATCAAGCAAATATAGTTAAAAATGGAACTGACCCTAAATGCATATTATGTGAGGATAAAATTGAAACAATTGACCACGTAGTTGCAGGATGCCCATATAATGCCCAACATGCTGAACACTGGTGTGAACATCACCCAGAACCAGTTACGGAGGGGAATGATGCAACTATCCTTTGGGACTTCACAATACACACTGACAGATTAGTTAAAGCAAATAGGCCTGATATTACTGTGAAAGACCACAAAGAAAAGACATGTTTGTTGATTGATATGACAGTGCCTTCTGATAGAAACGTTTCACTTAAGGAGTATGAAAAAATTAGCAAATACAAAGACCTGGAAATTGAAATACAGAAGATGTGGCATTTGAAAACGACAGTAATACCAGTAGTAATTGTGGCATTAGGTATGATAAAGAGGAAATCTGAAAATGATATCAAGCAAATTCCTGAGAATTCTTGTCTGCAAGAATTGCAAAAGATAGCACAGAATGGGGCAGCTCATTTACTGCTGCGTGTACTATCCATGTGATAAGAAATACTGCTCTTTCACAATCAAACGACTAACATTAGCAAAGTGCTACAGTTATAAAGTACATAAAACTTCACTTTCCCTTGCCCTAGGTTATGGGATATAACTCGGTAAGAGATTGTATTCAATGGAAAACATACATAACAGCATAGAGCCCGAAAAATGATAATAATAATACTTCAACTATTTAAAGTAGGCGTAGATAAATAAATACGTAGCTAGTATGTCAGCTAATTAAGGCCTACTACTTACAAAAAACCATAATGCAATAATGATATATTTGCATAGAAGAAAAATAAAGCTAGTATGCAAATGTAAAATAAAATGAAGGTCAATAGAGTTAATTAAGGTATCCGACATGACTAACGAATTTCTACATAACTTGCACTTGCAGTTATCATTCCATGTTTTAATTTGCCTTTTAAGTGATGCAAGAGTTTTAATGCTTTCAAATTCATCGGGTAGTCTACATCCCAAAAAGGACAAGCTTTCAATTCCGTAACTAGAAATTCGCGCTTTAGGGATACGCATAGGCAAATTTCTCCTAAGGTTGTGGGTTATGTCCTCTTGTGCAAATATTTCTTCCATAAAGCTCGGGTTGAAATTTTGTACAGTTTTGTAGACCTCAATCATTAGCAACTGTACGTTTTTTTCTGTATTGATAAGGAGTTTGATTCAAGCAGAAGGGTGTTAAAGTCAGCTATTTACTATGGGATGCGATACGCAAAGCCTGTTCATGTATTTGATTTATTTTATTGTCCAGGGTTCGGTCACAAAACATCCACAAGAGAGGGCAGTAGTTAAATTTCGACAAAATGAACGTTTTAATTGCAAGTTTCAGTTGCTCTGTGCTTAAGTAGCAGGAAATACGGAAAAGGCTCTATAGATAGGCCTAATCATTCAAAAATTTAAAAATGTAAATTTGTGAGACTTCAAATTAGTCACTAGCGATCTCACAGTATCGCCGCTTCTAGTACCAGGAAAAGGAAAGCGATTTCATTATTTTTACGTTTCGGGACAAAAACTCTGACACAATTATATTTCATTGTCTCTAATCTGAGAGTAATCTCTATGTTCACATGATGTGAACATTATGAAGCGACATCATTATGGTGGACAATCATATTATTGCCTAGTATGCACAATATGAGAACATGTACATGAACAACTGTATTGAGTTATGTTGAATCATGCCATGAAATGATGTCTCCAAATAGTGTGTGGATAATGATTTGTATCACAAAAATGAAATGAAAGCAGCAATTTTATTGTAAGTTTCATAATAGCTAGTTAATTTAGCCATGTAAGGCATTAATGTCTCATATCTTTTGCTGGTGTGTTGCAGTCTCCATATTACTTAAGCTGATGCAAAAAAGGAGCATCTCACTAAGGCTGTTCAAACACAAACGTATATCAGAGTTTTCCTAGTATCTATGCCAAAGGTTTGGGATGCAATTTGTCCCTTTTCAAAGATTTTAAAGACAGAGGCGCTCACGTTTGGCAACGGGAGCTGGCCCGTCAGGTAAAATTAGCAAATTGCAAAAAATGGTAAATTGTCTTCACTGGAGGTAGATTTACTTTCAACATAAAGCTGTGTTGGACAATGAAGTACTAAAACGAATAAGGTTTTTGTGTACCTTTCAATCCCAGTAGCCAAAAGGAAAGAAGCATTGCTGTAACAAGAACGCCAAATCTAATTCCTCTGTCCATTTTTATCTTCAATTTGATGAATGCCAGATGAATGCAAGTAGTTGTTGGAAAAACTATCGAAAAACTTGGAAAAAGAGGACGGGGGTACAGGTAAACGTAATACAATGAGAAGTAAAAATGCAGATCACTGTTCTGACAAATCCAAAAGAAATTCATAACTCGAACAGGCTACAGACTGTTTTCATATTGGCAAATTTTTTGATCGATGTATCTCCATTTCACTTCAATATTCTGTTCAGAAATACCATAATAGAAAATAAAATAATTTGAATTTGCCATGATAATCATATTTTCTATTTCACATTATTCCTGAACGGGGACATATCGAATCGATAGATAGATTTTTGCAGACGTTTTTAGGAGGTCAGACATAGGCCTATTTTTGCAATGATCTATGGATACTCTTCAGCTGAAGCTGCTTTATATATAGCTGGCTTTATCTATTGACTTCATATTGCGCTAAGCTTGCTGGTGATGAACAGCTACTCAAGCACAGTTTTGTAATTTTCACAATGAGTGCTTGGTTTGTCTTTGTTTAGCTGTAAAGTTAAACTGCGCTGGTTTTCTCTTCTCAAATGCAATGGACAACAACATCTAAGGGGGGTTTCTCAATATTTTTAGAGCTAAAAATTAGTGAATAAGTTGCATCTGGAATAGATCCCCATTCATTCATATGACCTAAGCTATTTGATTGTAGAAAAATGAAAGAAAATGCTTTGTAGTTTATCACATTCCAGTTGAAACTCTTCTTCCAATAAACCAAACACAAATAATAGCATAGGCTTGTGTATTTTTAGATATGCTTTTTCCTTTGCTAAGTTTGTTGGTAAAAGAATTTCAGCTGGATTATGGCCACCTACAACATTAAATCTTAAACTTTTTAATGGAATAAGTTCCATGCAAAAATCATATCATATCATATCAATCATATCATATCATATCATATCATATCATATCATATCATATCATATCATATCATATCATATCATATCATATCATATCATATCATATCAACAATTTATTTATAGTAGGCAAAAGAAATTAAGATAGCAAAATTACTGCTAATTAAGGCCGAGGTGTTCAGTCATAATCTAACAGATGGTAGCATCGAGCCGTTGCCTTTTAAAGCATCTGCAGTTCCTCTAGTACTAAGCATAATTACTAGTGCAATAGCACTTCATCTTTAGGTTAAAACTAACCCGTCTCACGACGGTCTAAACCAAGCTCATGTTCCCTAGCGGGTGGACAAATCGGTGCTTGGTGAATTCTGCATCGCAATAATAGGAAGAGCCGCATGAATATTGCTAAAAAATAATTCTGTCATGGAAAAGCTGAATGTGGTTGAGGCACTTGTACAGAAGAAGGACAGAAAAGGAGAGCATTTCATTAGTCCAAGAAATGAAGCACATTTACTGAACTTTTTTTTGCCAAAAATTTAGGGGTCACTCATTTACAACCCTGGATACCGAGGCAGGATACAGTTGGGGAGGTCATGAGCACTTTTCAAAGGACAATTGGGAGTACGAGGCTTCCTGGAGAATATTGAGGGGTATGGATTGCGCTAAAGGAAAGTTCTAGAGCAAATTTTTCATATAGATTAAAGTAAAATAGCAATGAAGAAAGCAACATTAAAATGCTTGCGGTAAATTTACATGTAAACTTAGTTCTTTAGATAGCAATTTCGGTATGAAATTTTCTACATATTTTTGAAAATTGCCCCAGTATCCAGAGTTATAGATAACTGGCCCAGGGAAGTGTGAAAGTCTATTAGAACTTAGAGGCCCTAGAACTACAAAATCATGTGAAAAGAGATGCCATTTCACCTGCAGAACGCTTTGTCATTAGTTTCAATAGACTTTCACACTCTATCATATCTTGTAGCGGGGGATGATGTAATTAAATGTGTGCCAAACCAATGACTTCAAAAGCGCTGTTCTTCACTCGATTGTCATTTAAACCTCTGCATGAAGGATGCCACTAAACCTTGAATTGCTTGAGTTTGCAGTAAAAAATAAAAAAATGATCATTTCATTTTTAATAATCTAATCAACTCTATGAACAAGCTGATGGAGTGGCTATGGGTTCTCCGCTGGGGCCCAGTTTTGCCAACATATTTATGTGTGCTCTTGAACAAAATTTTCTTTCTAACTGTCCAACCAATTATAAGCCTACATTTTATTGCAGATTTGTGGATGATACTTTTTGCATTTTTGAAATTCGTACTCAAGTTAAATGTTTTCTTAAATATTTGAATCAACAACATCCTAATATTAAATTTATGCATGAGCTTGAGGAAGACAACTCCTTACCATTTCTTGATATCCTGGCTACACATATTGAGAAGAGTTTCGCTACAAACTATATCGGAAGAAAACTTTCACTGGTTTACACACTCATTTTGACAGGCTTTCACCGGTTCAGTATAAAATTAATCTTATTTCTGTTCTTATCTATCGTGCTTTCGAAATTTTTTCGTCATATATGGCCAATCACAGTCAAATATGTGACACCAAACGGTTTGTACAACAAAATCATTTTTCATCACAACTTATTGATCGGATCATAAAAAGGCTTCTTAACAGGCAAAATATAGCTGATATAAAGCCCAGTAGTGTCCTTAAACTCCCTATACTTCCTTTTCTTCCCTATCTAGGTGTCTATAGTATACACATCAAGAAATGGCTTACCAAATTTCTTGGTAAAATTTACCCCTATGTTGACCTTAGGATTGTTTTTCGTGCTAATAAACCTATCGGTCGCCTTTTTCCCGTTAAAGATCGTGTCCCTAGTCACGTTCGCTAATCTGTTGCTTACAAGTTTACGTGTAGTAGCTGCCAGTCTACTTACTATGGCAAAACATCACACCATTTCACTGTTCGCTGTAGAGAGCATCTAGGGATTAATAAAAAAGGTAACAGTGTTAAAGGCACCTCGTCAGCCATTAGAGATCATATAAAGGACACTGATCGCAGTGCCTCCTTAGACAACTTTTGTATTATCCATAGAACTAACAACGACCTTGATTTACTAATACATGGAAGTCTTCCTATTCTTAGAGATCGCCCCACACTTAATTTTCTGAGTTCCTCAATTCCGTTTTGTTTATTGTAGTTCCCTAAGGCTCTTAGTCACGTAAAATTTACTTATAAGCCTGTTTACCATGGCTCCCTTGCTTTGATAGTTTATTTTTCCTTACTTAGGTAATAATAGTGTTTTCGCTGGTTGGTGGTATTCCCCAATTAGGGTTATTTCCATTCATGGTCTCCCCGTGAGTCTACTTTTCTTGATTTCCCACTGGTGTTCTCCAATTTCAATTATTAAACCTCCCACTGGTACTTTTACATTAACTGAGGATGCGACATGATGTTTCAAAATGTTTTAACGTTGTTTATGTCTATTGGCAAAGTCTTTATTAAGCCGTTTGTCTATTGGCTAAGTCCTACTTTTGGTATGTACACTTACGTTCGAAAAGTATTTCACCGCTTCGAAAAATGATGTAATGGAGGAAGATCAACCAGGCACATGGTTATGCAAATTAAGTGCAGATTGCAACAGCAAATCAAAACAACTGGAAATCGGAATTCAGTCAATGAAAACAGTACAATGTCATGATTCGAAAAGTTAAACTTTGTCATGAAAAACTTGTGTTACAACAAATCGTTAATCAATATTTTGATGGGAAGCCACGCATTTTTTTGACAGCCTCGAGCCTTCTTGGAATGGAGGTATAAAGTTGATGGATATAATTTTGTGGAATTTGAGCCCAAACTTCATTAACACGTTGAATCAGGCAATCTTTGTTTATCGGAGGGCCTCGTGCATCATTGCTGAGCTTTTTTTGATAAATAACCATACATTTTCAATTATGTTCAGATCAGGGCTTTGAGCAGGCCACTGGAGAAGTCTGATGTTCTCCTGTCTGAAGAAGTTTTGGGTTATCTGTGCTCGGTGAGGAGGTGCATGATCCTGTTGAAAAAGGAAAGCCTTTTCTTGATTGCCACGGATGTCATGGACACTCTCAAACAAGTTTTCTTGAAGCAAAGAAACATAACGGGTGGCGTTTATTCTTTGATCGCATTGCACAAGTCTGCCTACGCCATTAGGCCCAATGCAGCCCCAAAACATCACAGATACTGCATTTTTAAATGTCGGTTGAAAAAACTTTGGATTATTTGGTTCAGAAGTTTTCCTCCATACTCTCAATGTTCGTGAGTCGTTTCCTAATCCAAAACGACACTCGTCATAGAATACAACATTTTTCCAGTCCTCAATGGACCATTCACTGTGTTCTCGTACCCACTGAAGACGGACCCGGCGGTTTTTGGCTGAAACAAGAGGTTTTCGTTTTCTTCGATGGCTTAGAAACTTATATTTATGCAATATTTTTCTAACAATATATTTGGATGCAGTTTTGCAAGCATCGGATTGGCGAACTTCTTCAACAATTTCTTTTAGAGTTCTAAACCTAAGTTTTTTTGCCGCACGACACACTATCCTCTCTCCTCTTTCGTTGATTTTACTTGGACGCCCACTTCTTGCT
>WIPJ01000910.1:103664-162856 GCA_018155075.1 Cassiopea andromeda
ATATAAATCGAGTACTTCAATAAAACTCTTGCCAAATATAGAGTTACGTATTCAGATGATAGCGAGGACTACATTGGCATTGATGATATTGATGGAGTTGAAATAATGCTTTTGGACTAAAACCGTATTTTGACTTGTTCTGTTTGTTCTCGTTGAAATTTATGGTGAATCAACACATCAAAAATGATTTAATATATTTCTTTGATCTTAAGGCGAATTTACACCTTGTGTTGAGCAAGAAAAATTTAAGAATAATTTAAGAATAATCTGAGGCTCAAACCCGAAAATTTTTAAGAATATTGAGGCTCAGAAAAAAATTAGGTATTCTTATAAAAAAAAAAGAGTGTATAGAGCAAGGAAAGAAAAATCAGCCACTGTGGCATAGAAGAAATATCATATTAATAGAAACATTTCAAATAGAATATAACAAACTACCAAAAAAGTTTTTGAAGCCCCCACTCCAATAAGCCCTCATGCAAAAGTCCAAAAAACAAATAAGCCCCTATGGGGCTAATTCGACGATTTACGGTAAGCATCAAATATCCATCATCCTTCTCAAACATCGCTGAGACCAAATAAAGTGGCCACACTGACCTAACATGTCATTAAAGCGATGTTTTTAAACTGCTCCACAAAATGTAAGCAATTTATTCACAAACGCGCAGTGTCTCCAGAAGAAGTTCTACTTTTTCTTTTACTGGACCGAGAAGTTCCTAAGGCTGAGTTGTACAATCAAATAATTCCTCAGAATTTCTTTCACAAAGCTAATCTACATACCATAAAAGCGGGCTCCTTTATTTATTCAGTCAGGATTATGCTTTGGGACAAATATGGCCAAGTTCATTCTTTGTTCTGTGGAATATGGTAGCCAAGGCCATCTCGTACTCCGTGGACAAGATTATCAAATTCTAAGTAAATTTCCTCAAAATAGTCCTGCAGCCAAGTTTGGACTTTTAGCTGAACCTTTCAAATCCTTATATACAATGTTTTTTTCTATTAAACTATAGTTCAAAGCTAGGTCTTTCATAATCCAATTGATGCCACCTCCCTAATGGCATCACAAGATGTTCAGCTTTTTATTCTCACTGCTAATCAATTGATGAATATTATGAAGGATCGCAACCAATATACAGTAGTATATGGTTTGGCTGAGTATTGGCACAGGGAGCCCATTTCATTAATAGCAAGTAAAGGCTTGGGCTCCCTGAGCCAATACTCAGCCAAACCATATACTACAGTTTATTGCTTGCGATTCTTCATAATATTCAAGCATCAATGAGTTATAATCCCTTTTAGTATTAACTGCGTAAAAGATGGCAAAACTTAGAAATTCTACGTTTTAATTCTATGTTTTAAGATACTATGTTTTAAAAAAACAAAGCTTAACCTTTTGAATGCTTATCCAGATGTATTAGTGCCCAGTGTAGCACAACATGCATTCAAGATAGCGCAATTTGTTCTCTAAATGACAGTAAGTAATTGCTATTCATATGCTTTACTTCTCGTCTAAAACTTTGCAAGGTTCTTCATAGATTACTTTAAGTTGATAATTTATTCCAAAGATAACAATAGTCACATGGAACCCACAGCGGATAAAAGCAATACCCAAAAACCATTTGTTTTTTCTACTTTTACACTGAATTCAGAATGAGGTAATATACCTCCAAGAATGGCATCGAACACTTTTACCATTCAACATTCGATTTATTAACAAAAAATCACTTTCAAAGATAAATAGATGCTGCGTGTTTTCAATTTAAAAGTTTTCACCTATGACATAACGGCTTAGATTCCTTAGGCCATTTCTAGAAGCAGCTGCCTGCCATTGCCACGTGATGATTCGGTTGATAGTTTTGCTTTACGCGTCCCAAAACATCAATAAAGAATTTTTCTTCCTCGACTTTCAAAATGGTATGAACATTACTTGAAAAGGACAAAGGTTTTCCAGAGACCTGCTAGTTTCCTTCACTTTGCAGTTCGGTTATCCTTCATTGGGTATGTGTGTTAATTAAAATAATGATGTCATTTGACCGCATTAAAGCCGCTCGAGACTCATTAGTGTAAATATTTTGACCTGAAATCCATAAATTATCGAAAAGTTTACGTGATGGTTAAGGGCGGCAAATAACAGTGATTCATAGCATACTTCGATTTATGTTGCACTTAGGCTACATATCTGCTTCATTTACAATTTTACAATTCTATTTTCTATTTCTAGATTGAATGTAGTGCTTTTTAAAGTGGAACTTTGCTTGCAAAGGCGGGAAGATAAACAAAAAAACAGATGCACGTATTGAGTCTATAATTGACTTTAGTAAGCAGTATAAGGATAATATTCACTTGAAGATAGAAGAGGAATTAGAGAAAGATAGAAACTTTTCAATCTTTTACCACAGAAGCTGCGTTTCTTCTTATATACCAAAACAACACCTAGAGCAACATATAAAAAGAGAAAGATCTATCGAAAACCTTCCATCTAATTCCGTCAAAAGGCAAAGGCGTACTTCTCAACTTCAAAGGAAACTGCGAATTTTGTTGTGACAAATATAAATTCGAAAAAGATAGAATACATCCTAATCGATAGCGTCGAGCCATGCTTTGCAGAACAGCATAAGCTAAAAGTTCTAGCCAGAGTACATGTAAGGAACGAATTTTAGATGTATCAAAGCAACGAGATGATTAGATTGCACACTGAATACGGCTGCGTGTTGAGGGTGCTGCTATTGATCTGCACGCAGCAGATGCTCGTTACCATGTTAATTGTTTATCCAATTTTACATGTCCGTTATCTATTTCTTCAGCTCGAAATGCTATTGATAGGAATGCTCAAGGAAGTATAAGCTCTTCGTTCATAAGTGTAACTAAAGAAATGTGCAAAGACAAAAGCAGACCGTGGAATACTGTTGAGCTGCACCACCTGTATCAAGTGTTTAGAAGAACAAATCTTTCCCCACGGTCTCTGATTTCATAGCTGAAATGTCACTTTCTGGATAAGATTTCCATTCTTTCGTCTGGTGGACTGTTAAGTCTAGTAGTTTTTCGAGATGATGCCTTAAATGTGCTGAGTTTATTAAGCGATTATGACGATGATCGGGAAACTGTAGCAATTGACAGTCTTGCTAAACAATTACTAATGAAGTGAGCCAAATAAAACATGGACAATCTCACCATATCATAAGAACGACAAAGCATGACATGTCTAAATTTGCTAGCAAGACATTGATGAATCTTCCAGCAAAAATTTCTGAAGGTTTAAATGACACTCTTTCAGCCCTAATGATTTCAAATATAGTCACAAGCGTCCTGTCTAAAAAACCAACTAATAAATATATAGGCCTTGGCAATTTTTAAAGAGATTACAAGTCAATCATCAACGAACTTTACCCCTTTAGGATAACTTGCTCATACGATAAAGTGTTGCGATTCAAGAAGTCAGCTGCTCTTGCTGCCACAAGGGATATCAAACTAAGTGGTATTTAACCAGTAAACGATGGACTAATTCAAACTGTTGTAGATAATTGTTATTCCAACATTTCATCCCAAAATGGCACAATGACAACTGATTCTTTAGCCACACTTATCACCCAGCCAGTTAAAGTGTCGAACAAGGAAAGTAACGATACAGTTGAACACGATACTATCTTGAGAATCTCTAAGCCAGATCTGAAGGAGTCACAAGAGCACAACATCCCAGTAAGCCGTTATCAAGGACGAAAGATAGTTTCTATGACTGAACAATTTTCTAATAAAGAAGTTCCACCGCTCAAGGTCCTTTGCAGCATTATAATGTCAGAGAGAAGAGCAAAAGAGCTTGACCTGGAATTTATGACTGATGCTATTAATACAGAGTCGTGTTCTGAGTACATTGGTTATAAAACGAGAGTCATTTGAGGCGAAGGTGCATCTTTGCAACAAAAGACAAAGGCAATCTATTTGCCTTTGATTGACATGGTACCATCAAACCCAGATACAATCAAAACAACCCTTAATGAGGCAAAGCGTGTAACGAAAGAGCCAGGCCAGAAAAACACTATTCTTTCTAGTGAAAAGCAGCTTTATAACGTAGCAGTTGATTTTCAGTAGGCGTACACAGTCGAATTCTCTGACGTAATCTTGAGTCTTGGATGGATGCATATGTTGAAGAGTTTTGTTTCCGCAATAGGAACATTGATGAGTGAAACTGGAATATCAGAATTACTAGCATCAACTAGCATCAGGTGTACCAAAGATTTTTCAGGGAAAAAGTTTCCACAGAACGTGAGAGCAATGAGGATTGTAGTCGAGGAATTGCTGAGGCCTACTTTTCAAAGGACCTATATTGATTCCATGAAAGATTTCATGGCAGCACTTGAAAAAAATCTGATGCCAGCAACACTTCTAAGCTATAGATTAACTGCCTCATAAAACTTGTGCTCATAAAGATGATGTATGTGAGGGCAGAGCGAAAAGGAGAATGGCCGCTGCATTTAATGGCCGTAAGGAAAATGTTTCCATTTTTCTTTGCATCAGCTCATGTTCATTATTCTCGGTATGGGCTCTACTACTTCCGATGCATCGAATGCTTAGGTCATGAGGAAATACAACGGCTTATGAAGGAGGGCATGCAATGCACCACATGCCTGGCATATATCTGTTTAAATTGCATTTTATCACTTTGTGTTTAACTTAATTTTGATTGTATATGTGGCACCTACAATATATATTATCCTGTTAAGCCTTCAATATATTACTGGACAAGCTTATCTATCATCATTACTAATTTAACTCTTGTTACATTCTAGTCCTCTGGTATGGCATTGGGAGCGATATGTTCATTGAGACAACCTTCATGAGGTATGGGCATGGTCCAAATTGAATAGTTGGAATTACACTTAAGCCTGAAACCTTTAAAACATGGGCGGTTGGTCTCTATATCTGCTCACGTCTAGAACAAGATATTCTCGACATCACCAGGAATGACAACCAAGACGCCTGCCAAATTAGGCACAAAGAAGAAATGGTGGCTCGTATTGCATCAGACAGAGAAGAAACAACATCTAAAAGAATCTTCAACTGTGCATCGATTCTCTTGATTCTTCATTCCATCCATCAAATGTAGTCAACATATAAATGGAAAAGTGGCAGATTCCACTTTAAATGTGTCTGAAGCCGCACGTATTGGAACAGCAATCATGAAGGATTTCGAGGCCAAATGGCTGTAGTTTTCTACAGTACCATTTCAAAGAATAACCATATCAGACCGAAAGAAACACATCAAAGTTGGCACACAACAAGTGTACGATATCGCAGTAATTTATAGCAGAGTGACAGGACTTTAAGCCAGTTCAAGGAAAATCGACTTCAAAAGTGTTCTAAGCTATGAACTGTCTCCAGTACCAATATCTATGTTCCTCAAATCCGGGGCAATGAGAATATCTACTGTAAAGTCCATCTTAAGAATAGACTCGCAGTAGTCCTTTGCAAGGATTGCTACCTATGACGTTTCAGAAATTGTACTTGATGGTTCTGTTGCCTTGTGGGTTGTACACTGGCCAGCTAAATGGGCTTTCAAGGACTTCATGGTATTTTTAGCAGCAAATCTTGTTGAGGCAGATATCTACTTGATCTTTGACAGATATGAAGACTATAGCAAAAAAGTGTTACACGAGATGCACGAAAATGTGAAGCAAGCAGAGTTTTTCAACTGACGTCAAATACCTCATTTCTACAACAAAAATCTGTACTGACAGTTTCTGAGAGCAAGAAACAGCTCATGCCAATAATATGCAACACCTGGATTGAAGATAAAGTATTTCAGAACCAGAACACATACACACATAGGCTTGTAGTAACTGGAGTAAGCATTCCTAAAGAGATAAACCTGGGTGTTGTCATTGAGAGGATATTCATTGCCACATCAAACGAAGAGGCAGACAACATCACTGCACAACAAACGGTGATGTGTGCAATGTAGCCAACTGGTACAACAGTAGCCCTTTCTGATGACAATGACGTATTTGCTCTTCTTCTATATCATTATAACAACGAGGGTCTTGAATTAAATATTTTTGATGTCTTCCCCATCCCAAGAAAGAGCTGTAATCCAGATAAAAGCAACAGTGGAAGAAAATCGAGCTATCATTCCATGTCTACATGGAGCTCATGCCAATTATGGCTGTGACACTGTAGCAAAATAATTTGCAGTTGAAAAGGGATTGTGCTTAACATCTCAAAGCAAATCACCATGCCCTTGCCATGATGGGTTGCTTCGTCGTACCATTATCTGATGTCGTGATTGAAGCTACAACTTTTATTGGCGACTGCTATAATCAGAAAGAGGTAAGTGGTGAGATGTCTGAAATTACATACAAAGTCTGGGTCTCAAAGTATGGAAAGAGCATTACTGAAGCACCAAAGGTTCTGCTGCTTTTACAGAAAATATCAAGCGTGCAAACCTTCAAATAAGCATTTGGAAAGCTGTATTGTCTAAAAATCCACCTCAAGCGGATCCTCTTACCTATGGCTACATCAAACACAAGCCCTCAAAATCATTGCTGCCAACAAAAGTACCAGATGGCGTGCCTCTCATTCCAAATGAAATTCTAGCATTGGTCAAATGCAATTGCAGTGAAGGTGTAAGGAGCCGATGTAATAGATCACGATACAGCTGTAGCTGAGCTCGTTTACCTTGCACGTTGTTTGTAAATGCAATGCTGGAGATAGTTGTGCAAATGACCTCAATAAGACAGCAACCCTCACAGAAGATGGTGCAGAATAAGAAATTTAACTGTGCAGAGAACGCTTATGAACACCGGTATGTGCATTGGGATGAAAAATGAAAAGTTGTATAATGTAATTTCATTCCTTTGTCTAATTGAAAAAATCTGCACCAACCTCCCTCCCTGGGGACTAGTGATGCCCAAAATTTGTCAAGCGGCACCACTTGGATTATTGTTCAATGGGGGTAATCTCAGTGAGAATCAGGAAGAAAAAAGTATCACAAAAATGTAAAGCTATTTTCCCTACCCTCTCCCCCTAAAAAGTATGATGCTCACCACTTGTGAAGCGGCATCACTCGGATTATTGTTCAATTGTATGATCTCAGTGAGAATCAACAAAAACATTGTATAGAAGGACTTGCAAAGTATACCGGTCTGGCTGCCGAACTACAAATGATTAATATGAAATACTCCTATAGAGCAAAGAATTGCTAGATATGAGTTTATTAATCCAAAAGATGCCCGTCTCATGAAATGGGCAATTTTGTACAAAAATTTACTTAAAACATGAAATGAGTATGCTGCCACCAATTGGAATATTAATTCTCAAAACACCGCGAAGTCTTTAAAAACGGGGCTTTAGGAATTACCGATTTGCTTTATTTCAGCAAATTAGCCACGAAAATTGTGAAAAAGAACTATTTCAAATTACGAAATCGTGCCAAACAAGAAAACTAACCTCGATTGGAATACCCTTTTTGTACCTGTTTGCAATCAAACTGTACCTAAAATAACAAAAGAAACTTCATTCATTCAACTATTTTCCCATACGATTTTGTGTACACAACGAAATTCAGCAAAGCAGTCTCTCTGTTCTAAAAAGCATTCAATCGGTAGGTTCCTTCTGCCAAAAATATCATAATCGACTGAGTCAACTGGCTCATCATAGGGGATTAAAATTAAATGCCTAGTAGAAAAAGGGGAAAACCGCGCAAACGCCAAAACTCTCTAATATATTGGAAATCGGTTTGGAACTTATAAAAGATAATATCATCGAACTAGGAACCAAACCAGACGCCAGTAACCAAACTCATTATATGTAAAAAAAAGAAAATAGATAAAATCACAACAGGAATGCTTACTCATCACTGGGAACTTTAAAATCATTCGTGGGCACATTTGCCTTTAGAGAATATGATTTATCTTTCTTGCTTTCTAAAGCATGCTTGATTGTAACATTCAATCTACTTGACAGACTACTGGAGCCATACAGGAGTCTGGAAATTAAAAACAAATGTTCTAAAGAGCTCAGTCAAAATTTTTATTTACGGAGTTCAGGAACTTTAAGTACATTCATCTAAACTAACTTCAATAGAGAAAACATTTTATGAGTCATCTTCATCATCTTAGTCATCTTCATCTACATCATCGTAATCATCATGATCATCATGATCATGATCATGATCATCATCATCATAATCATCTTCATTATCATCATCATCAACAACACAATCATTGCTTTTAAATTCCACATCAATCTCTCTCTCTCTCTATCTCTTCGCAGGCCAAAAACAACACATAATGCTATACAGTTGTTACCTCAATCGGCTGTTCGCTGTCTCTATGCTTGCTTTGCCATAATCGTGCATTATCTAGCAGAATAAATTAACCCAGATACTTTTTCTAGGATTTGCCGTTCACTATTTTCATATCTTAAACCATTTGCTCAACATCTCACATCCTGATTGCACTTCGCTATTATCATAACAACAAAATTGTCCTTTACTCTGCCTGTATGCGTGATAGGTATATTAAAAAACTAATGAGATATAAGAAACACGAGATAGCTAACACGAGGCTGGTATAATACAAAACAGTGATGCCGCTGAGACGAAGTCGAATTTCCTGGTTGTACGGCAGCACGACAGTAGTCTCAGTGGTAAACAAAGGAAAACGATGTTTTATTTCGCTGCATTTCATGTGCATTTTGACAAACTTAAGCTAAGGATTTACAGTATAACAGTTGAATGGATTATTCAAGATCGCTAGAGCCATATTCCAGTCAGATATTCGCCTGAAAGGACATGCTTTCTGTTTGCGAAACGAAGGTTTTGTCCCAGCATGTTTGGGGAGTATGAGCTTGTAATTTGATTCCTAGCTCTAGGAATGTTCTTGCTGGTAATTTCCCATTTGCATCGCGTGCAATCAGTTTGCGAATGCATGAGTTGGCATTTGATGAAAACTTTCACAAGCTAGTTAAGACGGCCATACTGAACTCTAGAGAGTGATTCAATAGTGTCCAGAAACAATCTGGTGTGATATAATTTTATTTCTACCTAATATGATAGCCTTCGTTTTGCAAGTCTTCTTCTACTCATACTGTTCTAAAAAACGTGGAAATAGAATATCCTCTTGGTTGTGAGACCTTCTAAATTGTCAAGAAGTTATGACACTATTCCTCACCAGCCATACAAGGGATTTGACATAGTGATGATTTAAAACCCTAGATGAATTCATCAAGGAGCCAACATAATGGTATTCAGTATCAACCTTAGGATTTGGTGGCTACTCTGGGGTCTGAATTTTCATTTAACTATTAGAGCTTGCAAGCATTTTGACTGACTCAGTTCCTTTCATCATTAGGTTGTTGAATTTATGAACGTTAAATAACCTGTCAATATTTCTTGTGAGGTCTACTGCTACACCATAGCTTTAAAGTTTGTCAGTTTTACATCTGTTTTTGTGAATCAAATCTACCTGCTGCAGTTGATTTGAATAATTGAGCTGCAAATCTTGCTATAATGATTTGTATTCTCCAGTTGAAATGCTAAGAATTTATAGTATATACCATGGTATATCTTTCCCCTGTAGTCTATAATGATTGATTTCTAAAAGTTCCTAAAAAATTTTAATTCCTGTGGTCCCGATATGAATTGCCAGCCAATATGAGACATAAATGTATTAATTAGGCCATGTTTTGCACAAGCTTAGGCTTTTGTCATGTAAACAAAGAAAAGCGTTGTTATTTTTTAGCAATCATGATATCACAAGGAGACTCAAACGTGTGTGATTTATTGGCAGGACTATAGTGCCAGATGAACTCTCAAGTGTTGATTCTCAGGGTTGCATCTGTTTGTACACATTGAAAAGCATCTACTATAGAAGAGTTGAATGTTTGAACTTTTCATTGGACCTTGATTTGGTGTCTTCTTCAGTATGCTTGCTTTGAATTTATTACAAATGTAATGTATTCCCAAATTTGTTGCTTTGAAATAGAGAAATGTTGAATTACCATGAAATGCTTTTCCTTCATAAGATTCCTTAAATTTTTCTGTTCGCCCAACTTAAATTTCTCTGGTTGATATTACATGACAATAATGATATAACAGTATTGTCATGTAATGTCAACAAATGATTTCAAGCTTCGAAACCCCAGGCTGCATAGAACCATAGTCATCCTTTCTGTGGTTTTAGCAGTATGACTTTACAAATGAGATCTATGGTCTCGCATCTAATGTGAGTGTGAAAAAACTAGTTACCTTTACATTCAAATGGGGTAGTACTTTAGATACAAGACTTTGAGTATTCAGGGAAAACACTTATCACTATTCAGGGAAAAGATTACCATAGGTAATAAATTCAGAGTAGTTTGAACTTGTCTTGTTATAGGCAGCCTATTACTTTAGTCCCATATTTCAAATATCTATCCACGGGAAAGGTTACTCTTTAGCATGAGTGCTGGGTTTCAAGGTTTTCTACCATACAACTAAGGTATTGTTTAGCTCATTTTACAATCTTTTACTTAAATTGTACTACTCAAAATGCTACAGCTTATTATAAAAGCATGGTTGCAATTTGAAAGAATTAAAAAGAGACCAAAAGAATTCTTGCTTGTTTGAAGCAGCACAGAGACGCCCGCTTAGACTCAGCTAGTTGGCCTACTTACACATTTGCTCCATAACAGAGAGTGAATCTTTGTCACTTTTTGCTTTCTTAATAGGTACCATTCGATCTCTTACTGTGTTGTGAAGGCTATAGTTGGAGAACTGTGAAGTTTTTGGAAAGGCCTCTTAGGCAATATAGTGCCAATATTTTAAAAGATATCAATACCATAATGTGGAATTAAATTTCACTTAATTAAAGGGTAGTCAGTGTTATAGTCTTGATGGCTCTGCGAGCAAAACACCCCTGGCTAAAGTATAGGAGCTCTTTGCGAGCGCCATCCCTCTCTGAATACCGAGTTTTGGGAGTGATTCTTTAATCTTTCTTCTTTTCTCAAGACTTTAAATTGCCTTATGAACAGAATCTACTAGAAAATATGGCCTATGAATTTCAATGAAACATGCAGGTCATGAATGCGGATTTTGCAGGGCAATCTTTCAAGCAAAACTACCAAGGATATTAAAGAAATCGATGAATTGAATATTTAAAAACAAATCTCAATTAATATCCAGTAGGAATCAAGAGCTACCAAGTGAAATGTAACCAGTAAAGACCAAGACTGTGCTCATCTCAATGGCCTATGTCCTTTAAATTTACACATTACTGATTAGCAAAATAACTGTAACAAACAACACCATCGTTCTCTGCCTCATTTTTGTCAATTTTGACCATCTAACACAGCACAAAAGTTGTGCGTTTCCAAAATCATATGTAAGAGCTGCAATGGCAACAGTGCAAAATACCTCATATTCGAAATCTTCTGCCGTACAACCACAACTATAAGAAACCTTGCGTAACTTCGGATGTTACTTCTCTAGTGTTTTTTATATCTCGTTGGAAAAAACTAAATAGATACATAAATATATATTTACATTTCTTCGTATGCTTAAGTCTACAACATATACAATATATAACTACATGTACAGTCAGTAGAGTAGGAACTTCAACGAGTAAATATGAGAATCTTGGACGAAGTGAACGTGTATGATATACTAACAACATAATTTTGTTAAAAATACTCACTGGTGTGGCCATTGGGCTGTTGGAGCCGTCAAGGTTTATCAAAACGGTTTCATATGTCTTTCTCAAGTTCACTGTCACACGTCCTTTAACTTTTGATGACTTGTTTGCTGAGAAACAGCCAGACATTTCAATTTCAAAGCTATGATTGCCAGAATTGCCGTAAAGGGAACTTGTTCGCTGCAATGAAAGAATGTTTGTACTCAATTAAGAGCAAGAGGAGCATTCAATAGAAAGTGGCGACCGACGAGTGATCGCCGGATACCTCTGCCTAAACTGCCGTCTACTTTAAATTAGAATGACATAAAAAAGTACACATGATTTTATACCCTGCAAGGGCCAGCGCCTTCCGCATTTGATGCCCTCTTACACCCATACAAATAGGAGGACTAGAATGAACGGTCTATTGTTTCGCTGTTGTTTTGTGCGTAATACACATGGAGAGCAAAGATGGTACCAACACGTTGGCAAAAGATGTGTAAACAAAGGACTCACAGTGGAAAGACTTACATGGGTCCTCTTTTTTCCTGTAGGATTTCAGAGAAGCAACAAAACATCGAGAACAAGTCATATTTAAGTAAGAAGTGCCATAAGTATTTGAAATTAGTTTATTTTCATCCATTTTTAGTTGATTTATTTGTTGGTATCGACTTCAGAGCGTAGCAATGTAGGTACTTATCTTATCATCCGACTTGGCATTAGTTTTGACATGCTCTACAGGCAAAACTTCTACCAATATTTAGACTTTATGGTAGTTTGCTTATTCCTTCTGTTCTGGTATTTGCATCGTACAAAAGAAGTTTTGGGGCGTGGATGAAGGGTTAATTGTAAGAAACTCCAACATTCTTTATGCCATGACCTAGGCTATCAATTCTCGTCCTTAGTGACCTGGTAGACTCAAACTCAACTTTCTTTGGACCGTTGATGGTAGGGGTACCTGCAGTGTATTTCAAGAATTTAGGAGTTTCAATTGCACCCATCAATGACACTTCAATATCATTGAATTTTCCAAGTCAAAAGGCCTCTCTGTATATTTTCCAAAAATTGCTCCTTGATTCTAGTATGTCAAATAAATCTGTCATCAAAAGGATGAACTCATTTGCTGCCTTGTTGTTTGTAGACCATGCTACCTGAACAAAAAAGTCCTTGCAAGGTGGCAGATTTGATTTTACTTTCATGGGTACTAGAGGGATGTTTCTAGCTTCTTAGTGTTACACCCAAGTTTTCCAATCATGCTAATGCTCTTTTAAGGACTCTTGAAAATAACTGTAGACATCTTGTCCTTTCTCAGTAAGTAGGTTAATAGTTTTATACATCAACTATTTTAAAATGTCTTGATTTGAATTACTCGCCAAGATTTATACAATGGGGAAATGGTCTTTAGCACTTCAATACCATCACAGGAAAATTATTAGTAAGAACTTTCTCATGCACCTTACCCTAAAAATGTCACAGTCGGCAATTCCAAAAATTTTTTACTGCTTTTGTCTCAATTGTTTCTGAGTTGACATTTCGTCAACAAACGAAGCTAACTTTTAAAGGATCCTGATTCACATACAATATTTAGTAACTATAATCTTATCATTAGTGGATGCAGCAAATTTAAGGACTTTCTGGCAATTTCTGATGAAAATGGGTTTCTTAATAGCTTTATCCTTTTTGAAGTTTCTTTTTCTTATGACTGCCTGTAATTAATTTGTGTAGGTGAAATATTAGAGGCATATTTGTGATCTATTTGTACGTTTTGGATGCAGAGCAGCATTTTTTGGAGGGTTTGAATTAGACATTTTGATTAGCAGTGTTTCTTTGGAACTTTTTGGGAAGTTGCGGCATACTGAATACAGACAGGACAGAATTTTCTTCAGTTGTTTTTACCCAGACATTCAGACTTTTGTCAAGGAATAAGGACAAGTATTTTCATTAGAAATGAAACAGCTCTCACAAAATCATTGTGATGCAGATGGATGCAATCTTTTGAGATACACTGCAATAAGCCACTTGGCTCACAATTTCTATTTGTGGACTGGAAACCTGTTATATAAGCATTGACTTAAAATTTCATTTTAATTTCATTACTACCTTTTAAGCAGGAGAATGTTCATTTATTTTTGAACATTGACTCAAATGTTCATTTCTATTTCATTACAACCATCTAAGCAGGTGTCTCATGGAGGGGGCTCACCCCTCCTCTATGGACCATCTGTTAGGCTGGAGAAGTTCTTAAGTATGCACGTGCGAAAAGAGGATAAAGGAAAGGTAGGCTCCAATCAATAGAAGAAGAGTACTACAACCCTATGTTATTTTTCTCCTTCTTTTTGATACAACGTAGCATGCAAATTGTTCCCATACCACTGCTTTTACGTATAAGAGTGTTCTTTTATTTTGGATTTCTTGCTATTAGTGAAAATCTTTGTTTGAAAAGCATAAATTGTTGACTTTGTTACATTTGCTAGGATAAGGTCCTTTCAGGAAATTTGTCATCTCGGCGAAGATCTTGTTGAATGTCTGGCCAAAACAGTATGTATTAAGAAGCCAATCAATTATACAACTAGCAATAGTTATATCACTTTGGAGAATATGTATGGGCCACATGAAGTTACGTCCGAAGGATCTTCTAAGTGACGTTTATGGGCCTAGAAATCTTTCCACCAACCGTGGGCCAAGGTGACTCCTTTGTGACAAACAGCTTAAGTTTTATAATCATATAAATTTATGCACAATTTAAAATAACAATTTAAAAGTGAAAGTTTTATCTCTTAATATACATAGGTTGGTTAGGTTCTGATCCAAGAAAGGCCCACTTACTGGCGAAATGAGTTTGTTTTTCTGTAGATAACGCAACTCTCTCTTTGACACTAAGTGACTACCACAGCTAAATCCACCATAAGACTTTAAGTCTGAAGCTGTCACATAACCCCCTAAATAAAGGTACGAAATTTGCGAAGACATTCCAAGGAAGCAAGAAAGACTACTGTCAACTGTGACTTCTTGCGGTTTTCTTCTCAACGTGTTGGTACTATCTTGCTTCCCCATAGTCATTACGTGTCACGTGACTTACCAGGCATTCTAGTCCTTCTATTTCTATGTTTACACCGCCGATTCATGTGAGCCTTACCATCTCATCCCAAACTAAAGCTGCTTGAATCAAATCCTGTCCAAACCCTGGAGGATATGGTTTCATTTCCTCAAAGATTTCGTGCCCTTCGGGACCTTCCCTGCGGCCAGAGTGATGTCAGTCCCTGCACAGCCACACCTAGTGATGCTTCTCGCATACCGTTTCACTTGTTGACGCTGCAAAGGATAATGCTTGGCAACAACACCAAGAGAAGCGCATTGACAAGTTGCAAACCATTTTGGATGCTTTGGTCACCCATACTGCTGTTTCTCCACATGCCCAAACTGCTTCTAAGCCTGTCGTTTGCTTTCCATATTACAGGGAGGGACACTACGCCCGCTCATGGAGACCCCATGGACGAAATCGACAGTTGCCATCCTCAAGCCCACAAAGCCCGACTCAACCTCAATAGCCTAAGAAGGACCAACATTCCAATGCCTTCTGCAATTTGTGTGGTGGCCACGGGCATTTGCCAGACGACTGTACTAACAATCTTTTTATGGACCATAGTAATATACCAGGTCGTAAGTCAAATTCTCAAACTTTTTCTTCTTTGAACTTCCAAGGGGTGCCTCGTTAATGGGTTGGAACGATGAGAAACCTTCTATTTTTTTCTGATGGATGTGCTTCTGATGCTGCTGGGCATAGCAAGCTATCAGTTCCCCACCGGCCACTACTTTTTTCTCGAAAGGGGTCACAAGATAGTTACATACAGGGACGACAGCAAACTTAGCGCTGTAGACTTCAAAGATAATCTAGTGCATATAGTCTCATCTGAATTAAATGAGATCGAGGACTATGGCACTTTTGAGGCTGGTTCACGCGCCTACTGAACGAACATGCACCCGTTAAGAAAAAATCAATTCGTGCAAACGACGGGCCGTTTATGACAAAAGCCTTGCAAAAAGAACATATGCACCATACTAGGCTATGCAATAAGTATAGCAACAATAGAGCTGATGCAAATCTTAAGGCATTTAAAAAGCAGAGGAACAAAAGTGTTAAATTGCTATGAAAGGCCAAATTTGGTTACTATCAGAATATTAACCTTGGTAACCTCACGGATAATCATAAATTCTAGAAGACTATGAAACCAATCCTTTCAGGTAAGGTCCACGTAAACTCATCTTTGACTCTTATTGAAAATAGTAAAATGAAAAACAAGAACTCAGAAATTGCAGATATTTTCAACCATCATTTTGCAACTATAACAGATAGTTTAGGGATTTCTATTAATGACTCATTTCTGCTTCCTACTAATGGCATGCTAGGTTCTGCAGATAAAGCTTACGTCTCCTGAAACAAGTGAACAGTAAAGAGAGTCTACTTAGGCCTATCATGCAGATGTCAGCCTTGACCCCAAAATTTCGTAAACATGACTTCTTAATTTAAAATTGAACCATCATAAATTGGACAGAATCAAGTTGAAACAGTGTTGAACGCCGATTGCGTTTTTCAAACTTTCAGTTTTTGTGGTTTTGTGTTGCGGTTTTTGCGGTTTTTATCAAATACTACATCTGACAAGTACTGTAGCTGTATGAGACGTTGCTAGCTTTCTACGTGTATACTAGCAGCAAAAAGTCTTTTAAAGATATAACTTATTCACAAGAAGACTTGCAGTCGTTCATTCGGAATGATTTGTATATTTAAGCCAATTGGCCCTGCTAGGGTCAAGCAAGGCACTCCTGAGGGTAAACTAGATGCAATAAAAATCGGTGGAATTAGAGGGAAATTGTGAATCACAAAAACGCAGACAAAGCATTGATCATAGAAGGTGTGATAAATCGTCTTTTTACTTTACAGCTTAATCAGGCCCTAAAACTAGCAAATGCTGGGTACTTGACTCCTCAAGTTCTTGATCAAGCTCATAGATTACACCAATTTATTGAAGGAAGTGAGGTTAGGAATTCTGGGAAGATGTATGGTATCAAATGATTCCATGGACAATAGAACAAACTACTTTATTAATACTGCAGCTTTTACGATAACTAAGAAACGTCCAAGTGCCCTCTCTATCAATACTTAATGAGATGCCTTGGCCAATATCTCATTGCCAGTTTTAAGTATAATGGATGCAAATTCCTGCCTCGATATCGCTTGGATATATAATTTTCTGCACTGACATGTAATGGCGCAGCTTCAGGGTATTCACTGGATACCCTACAACTTTCAGAAAAAATAAAAATCTGTACTGTTTATGGTCATTGAAATGGCAAATTTAGTTCCCTCTCAACCTTTTAGCCCTTCTAAACTTCAATATAGTAAACGCTGAAACTGTGAGGCCTAAAGAGAGAAAGAAGAACTTCATGTAAAACTAAAATCGGTCACAAATACACAGCAAATACCCTGGACGGTATTCAGCCAATAAAAATGCTCCATTGTAATCAATAAATGCCTCATTAATTGGCGAAAACAATGGCAGTGGAAGCAGGAAATCCTTCAGCTTCCAGCCTCGGATAATGATTGAACAACAGTCAACAGTCGCTCGCAGCTATAGTCTCACTTCCAAGTTGATCAAAGCGATCGTGTCTGCTGTCAAAAAGGGTGTGAAAGTATTTATGGGAGAATTAAAAGAGAGTTTCATGGTGATGCATTTTTCAGCAAACAATCAATAATTGCACTTATGTGTCATTTTACTGGTAATAGCAATTGTGAAGACTAGCGGAATGTACGTTGATCATTAACCTAAGGCGCCTTCGGCCAGTTTATTCACTGTATCAATCTGTAGCCTTGGTTAGAAAGGGCACTATAATGTGTATTTTTGCTTAAGTGGTGAATGACAATAAATTTCAAACAGCTCTCTCAACTTCTCAAATTCATCAGTATTTTAAAGTTCGAAACATTTCTGTACTGTTCAGTTCATATTTTTGACAAAGCCATTTTCTACTACTTCCGCTGTGATGTTTACTTCCTGTTTTCCGATAAAACAACCTTCAATACAGGATGTTTATGAAACAACCTGTTTTGCCATATTTATGTTCAGGATAAATGGGCCACACCCAGTTACACCAAGCCACACCCAAAAAACTTAGAATTTTATGATAGAACACCTAGTCAAAGACGTCATGCTATGACACTGCTAACATGTATCCTTTTTATTGACTTGCGCAATTTTTTACTTATGTACATAAAGAGTATTCTAAGGCCGAATTCGCATTCACCAACAATGAAAATTCTGGAGGGCTAACAATCTCATGGTGATTTAAATGCACATTCTCATATTTCACAAAGGTGCCATAACTTTGGCTAGATTTCGTGTGCATTAGTTTGTCATCTCGCTTTTGGTATTGACATAGGGGCTCGGCAGTTACTCATATATATTTCAATCAAGTGAATCGTCTGGCTTAGGTTTGATGACAGATAATGAGGCAATCCCGTCTGTTTCTTGCTAGTTTATCCAGATTATCAGGCAAACGGAGAGCTTCGAGGCACTATGACTGTGCACTTCGTGGATTAGCAAAATCTGGGCTGTCTGAAACAATCTGAGAGGTTTGGTTACGTTACCATGCGCGGGCTATCAATCTATACTACCTTTCCTCTAAGTCTAATGGTTTCAAAGTCGGCAGATACACAGGAATTTCTCACTATTTACATTTTTCATAAATGCGGACGGGGCCTAACATACGAAAGCCTGCCAAATTTCCCTTACTCTACCCCTTGTCATGACTTCCTCACGCATGATTATCTTCAGATGAAATTCTCGCATTCATAAGTTACTAAAGCCATTCTTGTATCATAACTTCATACTTGATACTTTTGGCATGCTTCATGCAATCAAACAAATAAGCTGCTAATTCATTGAGTTTGCCTAATTGTTCACCATTCCTTCCCTTCTGCAATGTTCATTGGAATTTTCTCATTTGAAGCGTGGCAAGAACGACAACATGGTATAAGCATTGAACTACAAATAGGTCAATAGGCGGGATTAATGCATAAATTGCAGCTTGCATTTGGTGCAACAAGTGCGCAGCTTGTCATTTCTTCCCGCATTTCCTTGGATGCAGCTTGACAGGCTACATACGTATCAAACTTTGAAGAAACTCTGGTCAATTATGATGATTTTGCCAGAAGTCGGTTTTCAATTTTGCGGTTTTGCGGTGTTTGACACTGACTTGAAACACCAATCTTCTCCTAAAGATAATGGAAAAACAGTCTAACTCTTTTGGACTCTGATTTCCATGATTTCATGCTGTGCAGATGGTTTCCCAAAGAACGCCTGAGTAGGGAGGGGGGTTATTTGGTGTTTATCTTCAGATTGAGTTGGTCACCAACTAGAAAGTTACCAATTGGTTACAAAGTCTACAATTACAAAGTCTTAATTGAACGAAAATGATAAAAATTGGGTTGCAACATTAGGAAACAATTTCAACCGGGCCCTACGCCGTAGGCCACATCAAGACAAATGGCAGAATATTGAAAAGTTTGAAGTACTTTCGAAAATAGGCTTGCAGGTACTCATTTCTAATATAATTCAATGCTGGTTCAAGTCTTCTATGGTAAATTGCTCAGAAATGAAGCAAGAAGCTTCTTTGCTTTGCATGACACTGCCTAAATTTTAGGCTGTCTCAAGCTAGGCAAATAAGCTTCCTGCTTTATTTCTGAGCGATTTACCATAGAAAATTTGAACCAGCATTAAATTATCTTAAAAATGAGTACCCGCAGGCCTATGTTCTAAAGTGATTCAAAATTTTGAATATTCCGTCATATGGTTTGATGCGGCCTTTTGAGTAGTGCCACGTTGGAAAGGTTGCCCAATATTCAATTAAGACCCATGGGTACCCATTGGCAACTTTCTAGCTGGTAAACAATTTAAGTTGAAGATAAACCCCACACAGCTTCCCCTCTTAGCCAGAACAATTACAAATGCGATTAGCATGAACTCTAAAAATGCCTATACAAGAGTGATTTTATTTAACCGTTTCCTATGACTAATTAATCTTTCATTAGCCCGAAGAAATGAAAATAGACCAATTTAAGTTTAGAAATTCCAGAGCTCATCAGGGTAGATATGTGCGAGAAAAATCACCAAGTATCTATGAATTGGACAGGTTTGGCTGCTCAAAGATATTCATGCTAATCTAGTCATATCCAGGTGGAGACTGGAAATCACTTGCTTGGCCTCCCTATACAGACGTCCACGGTTTCTTATGGTCATAACTTACTGCTTTTGGTAAGCCTAAAAAGCGATAAAAACAATGAGAAAGGCTAGGAGTAGTTAAATAACAGAATTGTTAGAATATGAACTATCGTAACTAGTTAACTAATACCTACCTGAGCATAACCAATTTCTAGTCCAAAGAAGGAGCTTGGATCTATGGAAACTTTTGTACATGGTGAGACATTGATGAATTCAACACTTGTTTGTGATCCACTTGGTGCAGGTGGAGGTGAGTTGATGGTCTATAAATTTAAAAGCTAAGTAATAAAAGCACACTAGACATAGCTGACAGAATACTCTCCAGCCCGTAATGAGAGGAGGTGGCAATAGTTGGGGGAGTTGGATAAAAGCCAAAAACTAAATAGCTGGGGGGCTGCTACAAACAAAGGGGGCTGGCAAAATGTCCTAGTAATGAATATGTTCAAAATACGAAAAGTGTCCATTATCTTCTCTCAATGCAAGTTCTGGTTTCAGGCTGGCCAACACCATCTTGGTTCAAAATAAATAAGTTGCGGGTTGCAATAAAATTTCTTGGCATAAAATTTTGCAAAAAATGGTTATTCTGGGAGGAACGTCTCTTCCGGACTGGAGAGTAGTATGCGTAAAAGCAGCCGGGAAACAATCATAAACAGAAGCCGACAAACTCTTATATTACTAGCAATAATGGAAGCTGGCTTGGGGAACGTCTTTTTATACCCAGCTCTCATCAGACTAATATAGATAAATTCCTAAAAAACTAATCTCAATAAGATTAGTTAAGAAAATGAAGCATCAAAATATTATGCTTGAATTATAATGAAGAAACATAATCTGAAAAACACAATGCATTCACATACAAATCGTAGATCTGCTTGGAAAACTCAAAACAATTACATAGCTAGGGACTTATACAAACATCTAGCATGCGTTATAGTGCTCTTTTACACATACGTCCAACTCTTACGCAATACATGAAAGAAAACACAAAGTACACAAACGGTAACGCAAGGAGTATGCTCGCCCTGTCATATCAACCCTACGTCCCACATATATAACGGATCATTCACCCTTTAAGTAGTGCCTCAAAAGGGGAGGGGAGGTAATCTAACTCCGTTATAGGCATTGTAAAACTCAAGTGGGGGCACGCCCATGGAACACCGTGCGCGGGGGAGAAATGATCGGAAATCGATAAAAAATCGGCGTTAATGTAAAGGGCAAATTAATTTCAATCAAAATAATGGTGGCTTCAGTCACTGAAGACAAAATAGAAAAAATTGCAATTCTGCGGTGATTAGAAACAAGTCTGATCGATAGCCGAATCACCATTTCCCATTCATGCGATGCTATAACTATTCCATGACATCAACATATAAAGAGGTATTGTATTGACTTTCCAAGGAACGATGAATAGGACAAAAAGATGTTGGAAGTCTGGAGTGGTTCTACTTAAAACACTTAAGGCAAGCTTCTGAAAATCGAAAATGCTAATGGTACTCTTTCCTGCATTCCTTGTGAATTTTCCCTACCGAATATAGGAAAGGTCCCTGCTCAAGACTTAATGCTAAATCAAACTTGATCTGTTTGCCTGCTTTTCTATGCCAAATGCAACCGGGTCACTTTTAGGGACCATTAATTATTTACAAAGGGGTTGGTACCGAAGAGAAATCGGTTGGGTGACAGAAATTTTCTGACAAATTAAGGCTTTGCCGATAAATTGAAATACAACCTCAGAGTTGGGTAAGATGACTTTTTTAGCAAAAAATCATTTCTCATCGGTACCAACTCCACTTTAAATAATGAATGGTACCTTAAAGAAGGAACAATCTTAAAGAAGGAATAATTCCGTTAAGGTATACTTTAAACTAAAGCATAGTGTCAATGGCACTTTCAGCAAAAAACTTGCAAGTGCCAAAATTCAAAGTCATTTACCAGAAAAATGATCGCGGCTACTGGGCACAAATATCTCTAGTGCGCGTTGAGTCAAGAGGGAAGAAGTAATTGTCAGTGGGCTACAGTAAGCTAGGCAATTTAAACAACCATATGCAATCTTCCCTAGGCAAGCAATGGCCCGATTACTCTAATAGTTGAGTATATCAAGGAGCCCGGATGGTAGTTATAAATGCTACTGCTTCCGAATCTGTTACATGTTCATTTGAATAAGAACTACTGGGGGATAAAGTGAAGTGTAAGCAGCAGTCACAATTGAAGAGCTAAATACAAAGTAAGGTTCATAGTAAAAGCTATGCCTTCCAATGAATAAAATTTGATTGGAAATACCACTAAAAAAGGAGCAGGAAAACAGAAACCGGGAGGGAGGAAAATGGAAACTGGGAGGAAAGGAGGAAAGCGGAAACAGGGAGGGATTAAAAACAAGTCTACCTGAATTTTAATTTGCACAAAACCACAAATGACAAAAGCCAAAGCAGCCAGAATCATTCCTCCTGTCATCTTTTTCAGTGGGCTTAAAGAAATAAAGAGTATTTCACAATTCTCGGAAAACTACTCTTTGAAAAGACTTGGCAATTTCTTTTGATAAATACTTACTCACAACTTACTTTGAATAAGATTTATCAAAGGAGAACTTCATACAAAAAATTTTTTAAATATTGACGTTAGTAGCAATGACATGTTACAAAAATTATAACAGTCAAAAATTAGCCTTGAGCTCCAAAAGGAAAAGCGGTAAGTGTGAAAATTGAATCTTGTGGCATTACGCATTGTATATAGTATCAAGGTTTATCTGCTTCTTAAAAGTTGTTGGTTTGCCCATTCACAAATTGTATAGCGAAACTATTAAATTTCATTATCTTTAATTTGTATTATCGTCTTCCTTATGGGAGTCCTTGGAATATAATGTCCAAACTGCAATTCAAAAACTTAAAATGAAATACAACGAAAAATATAGAGCAAACTTTGCAGTAGCATCGCAATCAAGTTCATGAATAGGTGCATCTATTATTGAGAACAATAGCTAAAGTGACAGTTGCATGTTATAGGCTCAGTTTCTAAATATGTCAACTGATACGTGTGTAGTATACTAGCATAGGTAGTTGAGATTTACTTTGCTATAATGACTAAACGATGGAATCATTGAGCTTCCATAAAACTTTCATCTTCACTAGAACATCAAATTAAGCTTCATGAATCATTATGATGATAAAGACAGCGAGAGAAATGATATATACTAGACTGCTTACCTTAGGCCACAGCGACATCTTTCAAAGATAGGATAGACAATTGAATCAAAGAATGGGATGAGGATAAGCACAAGGACTGGGTTGAAAAACTGAAACAGAGAGAATTAAGCAACTTAGTTTTACAATTATGTACTGCCTACAAGGGTACAACATCGGCAGAAGAGCATTGAAGACGGAAAACTTCTGAAGGTCATGGGGATAAAGACCGGAAAATATGGCAACACAATTATTATTGAAGCACAAAACTATTATTAACCTGAAAAATACTACATTGACACCTATTGCAGCCAGCTATGCAAACAGGACAATTCGATAAAAAATACCTCATTATTGATAGAGGTAAATGAGAAAATTCACAAATCCTAGCTTAGCGGACAAGGGTAAACAATAATAGCATGGTAGAATAAACAAGAAATAAGTATAATGAAAACAATGAGTCAACGCTTTGAATGAAGACAAATATACCTGAATTTGATCTGATCTGAGTGTACCAAGTTTGCCCTATGGAAGAAGAATAAGCTTTAAAATTGAACAAGAATGATATAAATGGCATAATACCCATTGAATTCTCAAAGAAGCCGTCACATTCTTTAACATATACAGGATAAGAAAGTAAAGTATACCAAGTCACCATCCATTTGTTCTGCTTGGAGCGTCCAGCTGGAACCCTAGGGTTGGTAAACAAGTAGTCATATTTAACACAGAGTAAGAAATCTCTCTTACTTGAAGGAGATCATACAGAATTTGGCACATTTTCTCAAATATTTAACGGCTGATTGCTGTTTTAATTCAAGAACTATTAAAAACTTAGAATATTGAAAAGTTACAACAAGATCTAACTCGTTTCAGCAAACAGCTACTGCACAAATTCAACTTAACAGCAAGCAATCCATTCCAAGCGGTAATAAAAAATGAATGGTTTTTAAATTTAATTTCAAAAGAAATAATTAAAGGATCAAGCACAATCAGAAAACACGAACAATCATAGAATCACTAAAAATTCAGAGAACTACGAAGGAGCATCACAGGGCATCGAACAATCACAAAACACTAGCAATAAAAGCACAAAGAACAGTCACAAAAACAACAGTTTCAAAAACACAAGCAATCGCAGACTTACGGCAGAACTAATGAATAAGTAATGAGCAGTAAAAGCAGAAAAGGCATGAAGGGAAGTTGCGGCAGCTACTTAAAAAACTGAAAGGTAAGTGAAATATACATACTTGCTGATGAAAGAGAGCCCAAAAGACTGGAAGGGGAATGTACATAACAAGAACTTTGAGCAATGCACGTACTTCACCAATTTCCTCTATCTAAAATTCATTCAGTTCAAAGGAGTCAAAAATACATATCAAAAAAAAATCAGAGCGGTGTCTATAAAATCTAAAAATATAAGATAATTAAATTAAAGAGCAACTTTCATTGAAAATTGTCTAATTCAGAAGTAGGACATTAAAAGTAAAAGAGACATACAACTGGTCTACTTAATCAGCAATATCCATAGAAATAGTACGACTAGAATGCGGACTCTGTTACATGACTTGACACATCAATACGGAATCATAATGCCTGATAATCACTGGTAAAAAGCCTGCGAGAAGTGCAACGTGGAACTAGGATTGCATAGAAAATATTTACTGCAAACTCGACAATGGCTGCTCTGATTTATATGAATGGTGGTATCATGTGTTACAATTTGGCTTGAGAAAAGATGAATCTTGAAGCAGAATCCGGCTTAAGGAGAAAGAAAACTGAAATTGCAGACTAAGTTACTCAGTATGAATCTGGCCAAAGACCTTTGCTGACGAATGGACAAGTATTATTTTCAAGTGCTTTAAAAACAGATTCTGAATTCAGTTTTATTTCATTTCATTTCATTCATTTCACACTTTTCAGGAGGGTAGCTCTTCAGTAATAACTGATTTGCAAGGGGGCCCTCCATCTACACTATACTTACATGTCTAACAAAAAGTAATAATTACAAAATATGGAGCCTAATAACAATGTTTAAAAAGTCTAATTGCGAATCTTAAAATAACATAATATACAATTTAAAACGGTTGTGATAATCTGTAAATACACTGACACAGGCTAAATTAGGCACTTAACGGTTTGAATTGAAGTAGTTTGTTTGGCTTCAGTTGAAAGGCCAATCCAATATATTGCACCTCTGAATGAAACGCATTTCTGTCCGTTACCAGAGCTTTTTAAAGGCAGCCTTAAATCAGTATTTCTATTTCGAAAACTGCGTGTGGCATTAACGATGCTTTTCGTAAAAATATTGCAGAGGTATTTGGGAGCAATGCTGCTTAAGCTTTTACAGACTGTTAGATTTACTTGTCTATTAATCAACTCTTCAATTGGTTTCCAACTTAAACTTTGGATCAGAGGTTTGCTTGGAGCATCAAAATGACTGTTGGTCACGATGCGCGCAGCTGTACTTTGAAGTCACTGCTATTGTAAGATGCCAGTGGAATTGCAACAGCCTCAAATAGAGCAGCAGTATTGGAATTGAGGCTCAACGATGCTAGTATAAAGAGTTTTTACAATTGCCTCAGGGAGAAAATGCTTGGCATACTTTAGAAAGCCAATGTCACGAGAAGCTTTCTCATTAACTGATTTATCTGATTTTATCCATGTCAAATTTTCGTCTATTTTAACACGTAGATACTTAGTATTGCATACAACTTCTATATGTTCCTCACAAATACAAGGTTGCAAGGCTTGTTTTGAAGCCGTGAGATACCTCTTCGCTTGCTTCATGGTTATTAACATAAAGTGAGTTTTAACTACATTAAGAGATAGCTTATTCCCCTGCAACCAACTATCGAGCCTCCGAAATTCTTCATTTAAAGCCCCATTTAATTGCGTAATGTCCTTGGAAGAATGACAAATGCTTGTATCTTCAGCATACATAGAAACTTCAGAGTTTTTACAATGTAAGGAAGGTCATTTATATAGACAAGAAAAAGGAGTGGACCTAGACAAGACCCTTGTGGGACATCTGCATTGATGTCATTTATGTTTGAATCCACACCATTAATTCGACAATATTGCTTTCAGTTGCTAAGGTAAGATGTAAACCATGATAGTTCCTTACCGACAACTCTAGAATGCTCGAATTTTTGACAAAGAGTTATTTAATAATCAACAGTATCAAAAGCTGTTTTGAGATCTATAGAAATTAAAACAGTTAAAAGTCCTTCATCCATGCCACTGAACCATTCATCTGTGCATTTCAGTAAACAAGTGGCTGATGAAGGTGAAGCCCTGAATCCAGACTTTTCTGATGTCAGGAATCCCCCCCGTTCTAGGTATTGGTACAACTGGTCATACGTAAGTTTTTCGAAGAGCCTAGATAAAACAGGTAACACCGAAATTGGTCTATAACTTGATTTTTCTGACATTTCACCTTCTTTGTAAATCGGAGTGACTCGAGCAATCTTCCAGCTAACAGGAACGGCACTTGTTTCAATGGAAGTATTGAATATTAGCATTAGTATGCTAGGAATATATGGCAAAGCAATCTTCAGAAAATAGCAAGAGTTGTTATCACTGCCAAAGATGTTCTTTACTTTCATCCTAAACATTGCTCCATGGATATCTCCCACTGCCATTAATACTTATCTCTCTAGAGAGAAGGGGATTTGAAGTATGAACAATATCTGCAGCTAACTTTTCTCCAATGGAATAAAAGTACTCATTTATTTTATTCGAAATACTTTGTTTGTCAAAAATGGCTTGGTTAGATTCTTTCATGCTGACAATATTCGTAGATTGGGATCGTCTTTTCAGCAACTGATTAATGGTCTGCCAAGAGTCCTTCATATTTTCCTTACTGCTACTGATGTTATCTGAGAAATATTGCTTTTTAACGCTTTATTCAAGGCCTTTCTTCGATTTCTATATTGCTTAAAGGAATTCATCAGATATTATGATTTATGTTCTACAGCAGACCTTGCCATTAGATCCTTAGTCCTAATCAGATTCTTTAAATCAGAGTTTATCCAAGGACAGTATTTTTCTGAAAGACTAATTTGGGGAAGTGGTGCGTGTTTTTTAATCACCTGGGAAAATACATTTGAAAATCGCTGAACAAGCAGATTTGCATCGCCTGATAACCCTAAAGCCTGCTCCCAATCAATAAAAGTAAACCTCTTAAAAATGTCTCTTCAGAAAGACTTTTCATGTTTCGTGGTTTTATGGACTTATGGTTCTTGCTAATGGTTCCATTTAACTTCCTAATACAATGCACCATGTAATGGTCACTCAGTGCAAGCATTAGGATTCCCGATTTAGAGGCATTAATGGGGCAAGTCGTGGCAATATGGTATATTAGCGTTACGGTTTACAAGTAAACCTAGTTGGCTCCTCTATACGCTGAATAAAACCCGGAATGTTATAAATTCTGCTGAGATGCATTGCATTAATATCATTGGATCGGTTAGCGGCTTTCTTAGCAATGAATTAGTATATGTTGCCAAGTAAAATAATCTCCTTGCCTTCTTGATCTAAGTATGAAAGGATTGTTTCAAGCTTGTTAAAAGAGTCGACAGAGTCACTTGGAGGACGGTACCAAGCAATAACAATGTATGATATGCTTTTAGGTTGTTGCATTTCTACACAAATGAGCTCTAGATCCTGAGAGGGCAGATCAGTGCAACGTGTGTATTGAATTGGCTCCCTTATGTACAACGCAACTCCATCCCCATGAGCAGCTTATGCAAATATTCTATCATGCAAGGTTTTCCACTGCACATATCTACTTGATAGCAGAGACCTGTTGATAAAAATGCTTGCATGCAATGCATCGTGGAAAGTGCAGCCCCAATAAAAATGAGGGAATATGCGGTAATAGGATCCTTCCGAGCGACTATTGAATCCCCAGCACCGAGAACGCTGAAATAGATCAAGAGAACATATTGAATTCTTTTTTGGGATGACTTAATGACGCCTTTTATACAAAATACAACTACATTTTTGCATAAGCCTCAACATTCTTAACGTTTCCCGAAATTTAAGAAAATTGAGGCCCACGCAAAAAGGTGCTTGTCTCAATTTTCATACATATTGATCTTTGGGAAGCAAAGAAATTGAGATCTGTAACTTGAGCCTTGTAATTTTCTTAAGATTTTCTTAAGATTTTGAGCCTAATGTCCTTATAATTTTTTCTCATATAAAAAAAGCAGTCCTATGTAATGAACGACCGAGTTGGAAATATTAACCCAAATATTCAACAAAAAATCTTGCTTGATCTAGGTATCGCTAAAGAATATTGATACCAGCTTCATACTAACCGAGTATTGGTCTTGCGCATGCTCCAGCCAATGACTGTACTTAATGCCTTTGCGCCGGTTTTCCCATCCTTGAGTAAGTGCATGCTGTCAAGGAAGAACTATTCTTCATTACAAATATGTTGTTGCTACAAGCAATATTTCTTAAAAACTTTACTTTACAATGCGGCAGATTCGAATGGTTTACTTTCAGAGCATCCCATACAACAGTTTTTATGCACAACAACGTGCAAAACGTTACAAAAAAGGTGTGCTGGTAAGATAATGGCTTCATAATTGAAAAGCGGAATCTTCAATGGGTACAAAAGCAATAGGTGTTTCATTACGTGATCTATATATCCATCTAACCAAACATGACTGAGAGGTTAAACATAGGAGTACCATAACAAAAATAAATAGAAATTGTTTGAAGAAAATGAAATAATGTTGTGATTTTGATGGAATTAGGAACAAAATACGATGAAAATTACCCAAATAATTTTAAAGACTCTGATCATCATATTTCCTTCAGGGGCTTTTTTCACATACCACTTGGAAGCCAAAATAAATGAGACTGAAATAATATGAAAACAAGAGAAGAAAAATAATTGTTGCACCATACAAGAATTTTTGATAAATGCTTAATGCCCATTAATATATGACTAGAATAATTTGAGGTCAATGAAAACAGTTCGTGTAGAGGAAGAGTCATTGGCACTTTTCTGATGAATGGGGAATTCAGGTCAACAGGAGCATTTTTGTTCATTAATCACATAGGAACAATTAGCTTAAGAATATCGCATCAACACAGCCCCAAGCTGTCATTATCAATATCTAGGCCTTTCATATAACTTATCTGTACTGGAGAAGATAAACGAAAACTGCAGACCATGAAATCATGAAAGCAGATCATCAGAAATGCATTTCTGTTTCCTTCGTCCGCAATAAGTAGTTACAACATTTGGAGAAAACCAATCAGTATACCTCAGATTCTACAAGCTATACCTGTTGCATCAGTAATAAGTAGTTACAACGTTTGAAGAAAACCAATCGGCATTCTTCAGTTTCTACAAGCTATACCTGTTGCGACAACAATGAAAACCATTGGCACACCAAATGCTGCAGGATAACAATCACCACCAAAACAAGTAATATCAGCTAGGAGAGCAATAATTCAAAGTTTAATTGATAGAAAGAAACATATAAGCTCAAGGAGAGATATTTATCAAAGAACTAATAGTTCAACTTTCAACAATCTTTAATGGTATTTATTGATTGAAAAGCTCATTATAACTCATTGATCGAACATAAGCATATTTTCAATGAAAATAATAATAATTACAATAATAATAACAAAGAAACTTATAGTGCGTCATATATCCACAGGGCTCATAGGCGCACAAAATACATTTAAAAGAGAATATTCTTATGATCTATCAATAATTACAAAAATGTCTTAGAAATAGGTAGGTTTTTAACAGTTCTTTAAATGAAACGAGCGAGTTCGATGCCCTCAATGAATATGGCAATTCATTCCATAATGTTGGAGCAACATGCGCACATGAATTTTCTCCTGCTATCACTAAACTAGTTATCTTGGTTTCAAGTAAATTTTCATCTGTTGCTGGTCTTGTTGCCCTTGAGTTTATGCGTTTCTTTAGTAGATTAGCCAGATAATCTGGAGCCAACATTTTCATACACTTAAATGTCAATAACAATATCTTATATTTAATTCTGCATACTACCAGTAACCAGTGAAGACCTTTCAATATCGGTGTTATATGACAGCTTCTTTTCACTCGCACTAGAAGTCTTGCAGCAGCATTTTGAACCATCTGCATCTTTTTCAGCTCACAAGAAGGTAATCCATGCAATAAGGCATTATTGCTATCTAGTTTTGAAATGACAAAGCTTGTATTGCCTTTGCCACCGCATTTTTTGTTAGAAACCTCCTAGCCAGATTAATGCTATGCAAGTGGTACCTGGCTGATTGGCATACCATATTAACATGTGATTTCAAATTGAGATGTCTGTCAAAAAGGACTCCCAAGTTTTTTCTCCCTCTCGCATAGTCCAATGCTACTATAAGCCACATTAAAAATTGCATTAGAGACTTTTAAACATTGCCGGGGAGTTTCAATTAACAGTAGTTTGGTTTTATTACCGTTTAGCTTGAGACTATTAGCTGACATCCACGAGTTGACTTCTTGAATGCACATCTCAATCCTCTTTAGTGAGTAAACTACATCAGTGTTGTTTGATACGCAAGACACGTATATCGAGACAGGACAGGACATGAGATGTACATCAGTGTTGTTTGGTACGCAAGACATGCATACGCAAGACATGTAATACAAGCTTATCGTCCGAATAAAGTTGATACTGGAGCCTCATACTTTGAACAATGTCACAAAGTGGCAAGGTGCAAATAAGAAACAACAAAAGCCCTAAAACAGAACCTTGTGGCTGTCCACAATTAAGACGGCAAGTCATTCAACTTTACTGTTTGAGAGTCATTAGAGAGGTACAAATCAAACCACTGCAGTGCATCTTTTTGTATACCACACCTTTCTTTCAACCGCTTCAGAAGAACTTTGTGATCTACAGTATCAAAAGCAGCAGATAAATCAAGTAAAACAAGAATGGAAACTGTAATTTTCCTTCGCTTCCAGCATGTCGCACTCTACCTTAAGCAGTGCTGTTTCTGTGCTATGCCCTTGCTGTATGCTGATTTTAGAGGATCCAAAAGCCTATTTCTGGTCAAGTGTTCCACCAATTGACTGGCAAATGCACTCTCAAATAGCTTAGAAGCATAAGCCAGATTTGACACAGGTCTAAAATTTGATTTCATCAACTCAAGGCCAGGTTCCTTAAGCAAAAGAATAAACATAGCTCAATTGAATGGCAGAGGCATAGTAGAATACTGAAGCGATAAATTAACAATTTTAGTCACATTTGGTATAGCTTTATTACAACGCTTTATAATCCAGGTTGGAATAGGATGTAAATCGCATCATTCAGTTATTGACTTTTTTATTGGGTTAACTACCTCAGCCTCCTCAAGCTCGCAAAATACAGTGATTTAATACTCGTATTTTTAGTTTCTGCTTGGAAATGAAAAACATCACAACATTAACAGATAAACTGCTGTTTTCATTTTTGATCTTTGCACCCTTCTCTGTAAAGAAATCAATCAACTCATCTGCTAGTTCTAATGCGGAATGATGCTGTGGCAAGCTAACCTATTGTTTTCTAAAGATTTTGTTCAATGTATTAAACAACTTTTCTAATCTATTGAGTTTTCCTTCACAAGGGTTGAAAAGAATCCGGTGTCTGCGTCTTCTAGCATTTTCTTTAACTTTTCCAATTGTCTTGCAAAATCGACTCTATCAATAGTCAGCTTAGTTCTTCTCCATCGCCTATCTAGCCGTCTCCTTGTCTCTTTTCATCTCTGATTTCCCTGTGTATCCTTGATGTTTCCTGTATGCGGAAATTGATTTCTTTTCCTCGGGTGCATCCTTGTCAATAATATCCGCTAAAATTGTATTGTACGTAGGTAGTGACAAAGCTATCGACATCATATATAGAGCCCATAACATCTAACTTTCCATACAAGTTTGATTCAAATCCATCAAAATCAATCTCATTTAGCCTTCTAAAGTCAACTACTTTCTTTATTGGACGAGGTTTATGAATTGGTAAGTGGCATTTGATTGCAAAATAATCTGAAAAATTTCGTCTAACTGTAAAAATATTTTTCAAAATTCGACGACGACCTGGTGATGATTAAATCAAGTGTTTGCTCATTCTTATGAGTCCCTTTATTGACGCATTGAATCAGATAATACGTAGTGAAAACACTCAAAAACTTTGATTCATCTGCATCATCATCACCTTTCACGTGGAAGTTGAAGTCACCAGTAATTACTACATTATATGATGCAGTATCATGCCGATCTAACATGGAAGTGAATTCATCAAAAAAGGTAGATGTGGCCACCAGTTTCCCATTTGTAGGATTTTTTTCCTGGGCGATATATTAGTTCAAATGATTTATTTCCACATGTCACAAACGCGTCAATGTATTCCATGGACTCTGTTGATCCTCGATGTTCCACAGATATTTCTATATATTCTTTGCAAATGATCGCCACACCACCTCCTTTTCTACTTTTCTGAGTTTGTTGTCTGAACCTGTATCCATCCAGTGTAAGTCTGTTTATTATATTATAACTGCGTCTTTTGAAGAGGGCCACGATTCTGTTATCACCAAAATATCAGCATCATTATCTATATTGTAGTGTCTTAAATCAGCAACTTTATTCCTTAAAGACCGTGCATTGATAGATGTAAAGAAAAGGGATGTCGGTCTTAATGCTTGACAAATAAAAGCTTGACGAGGTTATACGAATTTCGAAACTGTTTACTGTATGCACATTTACATCCCCAGATATTGGGCCTAGCTGTTACTCTTATTGGTATATTTGATCCAATACAATGGCCTAAATTTAAACTTTCATCGAATAACCTCTGACCTCCAACGTATTGTGACCAAAGCCTGGTGAATTGCTTGGCCCTAGATGACTTTGTACATCGCTGCAAAGCAGAATTCTCGAAAATGAAGCATCACTTGACTGCTGATACGTTATGTAAATGTAATTGCTACTATTCCGTTTGGTTCTGGACTTTAAAAATGAACTTCTAATAAATTGATTTGCCAAAGGCATGCAATGATACCTGTCTAGGCCATAACTACATTGCTCTTGCGTATAACAGAATCCAGCGGAATCCCTGTAATCCCGCCTCGGACGTAACAGATCTTCACTAACAAATTGAACTGTGATTCATGTTAAGAACATCTGCTATAATATTTCTATGTAAGTAAGCCATGACTGCGATGAAGACATAAAATATGAACAAGCACCATGACCATATGTCATCCGCCATCTTGAATGTACGAAAATAAGATAATAAATTTTTTTGCTATTTTGAAACTAAGTTACCCTTTCGTTTATGCACACTCAGATTCTAAATACATAGTCACTATGACAATATTAATTCATTCCCCTTTTGTTCTAACCATTCATGCATTCACTAAATTTACAGGCTTAGCAAAATCTTCTATGTGCCCTAATTTACTAAACTGCAAAAATATACAACTAGTGCATAACGGCAAAGGCTGCTTACTTCTTATCATTGGAACAAAAATCATGGTGAAGGTAGCACCAACGTTAACAGACATGTAAAACATCGAGAAGAATTTGCTGATTAAGGACGTCTGAAATATAAAATAAAGCTAAGATGCAGATTTCTACAAAAGTAACAATTTCAAACTATATTGGGAAAATTCTCTGCATACAACATTGTTAAATCATTACAAAGCGTGGTCAGATCTGCCGACACAATCAATTTGAATTTGCAGGGTAAGTTGTAACAGGAAGCAATACTACACGCGAATGCACTAAGTCGCTTTCATTATGGTAGTCAAATGCTCAGAAAATGAACACATTAAAATTGACCACAATATTGCGGCTATATAAATAAACATTTAGGCTTAAGTGAAAATAGTGAGTTTAAGAAAGAAGACATCATGAAAAGGAGTAAATAGCTCCAACAATATAGCTAATGAAAATTCCAAGTCTGAACAATGGCATAAAATACAAGATCATTTGTTGAGAGGACCTGCCATGTTATTAAAATTACTCTCAGAAATCTGGTGACAAACTTTCACTATATTGGAAATCTTGGTAATTCTTTCTGGTTTTTGACCTTCAGATAATGTTGCCTGTCGTGGCTGTCCTGCTCAAGATTACTTAAAATTATTTGGTGCACAACTTTCTATGATAGAAATTTTCTAGTTGAGCCTTCAGTTAATTAACCCTGCTACATTAGTCTACAAGCACAATCAGTGACAAACTATTGAATCAAAGTGGAGCGCTTTGCTACAAATTAGAAGCACACACGGGCGAATAGTAAAACTGCCCCAGGTTTGACCCTGACTTCCATTTACACTATGTTTAAAGCAACCAACCCGGGGCGAACTCGGGACAAACCCACCTCTGCTGCAGGGTCAGTTTAAAGTGGGTCGAGCCCGGAGCAAACCCGAGTCAGTTGCTACAAAAAATCTCACCAAAATTAAACTAACCTAGGTTCGCCGCGGGCTAGTTTTTGTATTGTGAGCAGGGCTTAAACTGGGCTTTAGAAAGAAAAGCTACTAACGTCCACCGGAAAGGGATTTAGCCACAGTGGTGTAGCAAACAAACTGCATGGGATAGAAACTACAAAATGCGGACGGGTTTCAACCTTTGGGTAATACACCGAACATGATAAACAATGGTAAATAAAGAGGCGGATTGTTTCCTTTTGCCAGTCGCTACACAGTAAGTTTTTCCACCTACAACCAACCTCCCCTCTATAAGTTCAAGAATTCAAAAATTCAGTCTATCCTGAATGTTCGTTGCAATCATGATAGCCGAAGATCAAAAGTATGAATAAGATTATACTTACCTCCTTTTGATCAAATTGGTCACCACCAAAAGCAGCCAAACAAGGTTTAATGTTTCCGCAAGCGATTGCAGTCACAAGCAAAGCGAGCAGAGGGCCAGCTCTACGCAAAGAAGCAAAAAAAATGAAGAGCCAGCTGCTAGCAACACTTTCTTTGACTCAAATTATCTCTAAAAGAGCCATGATAACTTTACCGTAAAGCTACTGCTTACACAGTAAATGTTCAGATACAAAAATCTTGCAGTAGGTTGAAGATCAATACGCTTAGGACAAATTTCTATAATGAAGACAGAAAATGTAGCTTTTGAAAACGTTTCAACGCAAGAACGAAGACAGAAAAGACATCATTAAATTATGATATTTAGAATCTAATATCATAAAACAAATGCTGAATATGTTTTCGTCATCTATGCACCAAAATTCTTATACAATTGAAAAAGATATTAGATTAAAGATGATAGGTACTCTTACATGAATTTCCTTAAACATCAAAGATATGGAAGTTTTGCCGCTATGTAAGAGTTGCCACTAGCATTTCAGAAAAGAATTCCCTAATTTTCCCTGATATTTTCAGCAAAGTCGTACCAATCATTCCCTTATTTTCCCTAATAGTTTTATAACCCTTAATTAGGATTTTATAGTTTCTTTGGACAGATATGGGCTTGGGAAGTCTTGATCCCACTTTTGGCCGGCCATATATTTGGTTTCATAAAACACGGACCTGTACTTCATAGAGACTGCACAAAACAGAATGATCTATATCCAGTGACTGGTTTTCTTCCAATCCGCTTATCCTGGAGAGGACGTCGAACTCCTGACAGCTGTCCGAAACTCATACCTGTTGTTAGCCAGTCTTCCAGCCTCAATAATTGACATTTTCAGCACATCCCCTACGTCTTTCTCCCACTGTCTCATAGGCCTTGTTTTCTTTTCCCACTAACCCCGCCGTCCAAGATGATCCGACTCATTCCATGCCTTTCAAAGTGCTCAAAGTACTTTAACTTTTGTCTAAGTACATAGCTCCTAAGCCAATTTTCTTTGACCTCAAGTTCATTCCTAATCGACTCAATTGCCCAAAGTTCTGTCTATGGTACCCTTAATATCCGCCTGTAGCATTTAATTTCAAAGGAGTCAATAAGCTTTGACATAGCTTTGGTCCTGGTCCACGTCTCGCACCCATATGTTGCAGCAGTAAAAACGCAAGCCCTTAATATTTTCAATTTTGTTTGCGCAGAATCTCCTTTCCACAACAATTTTATCCTCATTAGTTTGTTGGTTGCAATTGCCAATCTCCTTCTAAGTTCTATTTTCTCATCATCGTTATCAGTTACTGTGCTGCCAAGTTATTCACTGTCTCTAAAATTTCATTATTGACTGTCAGGTTTACTGATCCCAATGTTTTATCTGTTTTCATGACTTTAGTCTTTTTGACATTAAGCATAAGATGTTTCCCCTCACTATGAGATTCAACAAGATTTTTCAAGCCTTCATTTTTGTGTTATAAAAGAGCAGTATCATCTGCAAATCGAAGATTAATTACTTTATGCCCATGTATATTGAATTCCTTAAATTGATCATTAATGCCCTCGTCTTCTACCATCCTCATTATCGACTCTGTATAAATATTGAAAAGATATGGCGATAGGATGTACCCTAGTCTAACTCCTCTTTTTACAGAGAACCACTCTGTTGTTACACAGATTGTGCACAACGCAGATTGTTGCCTTTTATAGAGCTCTTTTATTAGCTTTACTTCATTATTTGGGAAACCCATGTCTCTGAGTCTCGCCCAAAGCTTGCTGTATGTGAAACAAATTCAAAAGTTTTGGAGTAATCAATAAAGCATACGTATAGATCAACATTAAACTCTCTGCATTTCTGAATGATAACTTTCAAATTGAAGATTTGGTTACGTGTAGCAGATTTTCTCCTAAACCTATTTACTTCTTCCTCTACCTTCCATTTCATTCTCTTTTGTAGGATCTTTAAAAGTGTTTTGCTTGCATGGCTTATCAAGGATATTCTTTCAGATTTCCTTTTTTTGGCAGAGACCTCTTATCTACTCAACTTTATCATCTCTGCTATCAATCCATCCCAGCCCGGTGCATTCCCATCCTTTAAGACTTTTATAGCCCATTCAACTTCTTCTCTTAATGGTTTTCTACCTTCCTCAAGACCCTCAATATGTACCTCTTCTTCTGCTTCTCCGTCATTGCATCTATACATGTCTTTGCAGTACTCTTTCCACTTTGATCGAATCTCATTATTTTCTGTCAAAAAACTTCCCAATTTATCCTTGGTAACACGTTGCTGTGGCTGAAAATTTCTGGTTATGCTATTTACTTCTTGCAACATGGCCGCAAGTTGTTATTGATTTGGTGTTTTTGTATGTTATTGCATTTTGTAATTATGTATTTTGTCTTATCTGTTCTACAAAGTGAGCTTACTTCTTTATTAAGTTACTTGCACTTTTATTTACTTATCAAATCTGATTTACCCTTCAATCCTCTTCTCTCTTCTATCTTTTCCAATGTTTGGTCAGATATCCAATGCTGTCTTCTCCCTTTTTTCCTCCTAAGATGTTTATCTGTAGCTGTTATTAATACCTCGCTGGCCCTGTTCGCGATTGCATCAGGTCTTGTAGAAGGTTGGCAAATCTGTTTCTGCCTTCTACTGAGTACTCACTGGCTGCAGCTTCAAAATCAAAGCGAATGGGACGATGGTCTGCTTTTTTTTTATTACTTTAAGTCTCATGCTCATAGCGAGAGGCTCATGGTCTGTGTCAAAATCTGCACCTAGGAAGGCTTTAACATTCAACACTGACGTTCTCCACTTTCGTTTTATAAGTATGAAATCTATTTTGTTTCTTGTGTTTCCATCCGGTGATGTCCACGTGTAGAGCCTTCGTTTTGGATACTGTAATGAAGTATTCGCAATCACCAGGTCATTTTCTACAGCAAAATTCTCCAGTTTGTCTCCTCTTGGATTTCTTTCTCAGAAGGAATATGAACCTATTGCATTTGAATATAACCTGCCAAAATTTTCACCAATTTTGCGTTGAAGTCCCCAATAATTACTATTATATCTCTTGTACTTATTTGTTCAATAGTAACCTGCATTTCTTCATAAAAAGCTTCTATTTCTTCATCATCTGCTTGGGTTGCTGGCTCATACACTTGTAGTAAGGTTTCTATGTCTACCTCTAATACGTAATAACACTATTCTTTCAATTACTGGATTGTATCCCATGAGCGCTTTCTTCATGTCACTACAGAGATAAAAACCTATTCCACACACCCCAGTCCTCTTCGCTCCTGAGTAGATCATCATACCACTATCTTCCTCTCCTGCCCATCTGTGTTCTACCATTCCTAGTACTTTCAAGCAGTATCTTTTTGTTTCTGATGTAATGACATTTAATTTTCCTAATCCCATTAATCGTACGTCCCATGTTGCTGCTCTTACTATTCTTTCTTTTTATCCTTACACATTCAGGCTTGTAACCGTCATCAATTAAGGCAGTAGTACACTTTGCGAACCTTGGCTCTTCCCCAGGTGCTTGTGAGATACCAACCGGCCTGAGGGGCTCACCGGAGGCAAATACATCTAATTTTATGAATTCGTTCGTAATTGTCAGGAGTTGTTGGAGATACGGAGAGAAGAGGAGTAGTTCTCCATTGCTTTCTCATGTTGGTAGTGTTCATGCTGAACTACCACCATTGTTTTTATCGTGACAACATCACTAGAGAGACCGTCAACTAAGACCAAAGAGTCCCCTCTACCCAGACTAACCCCTACTGGAAGCCAACCCAGTCGCTCGAGGTCTCGGGGAGGCTAACAGGTGCTACACCCTGCTCAAGGGTGACCTGGAGGTAGCTGTAGTAAAGGGTAACCTCATTATCCCACGTCGAAACTCTACAACTGGATGCAGTTTTATGTCATACCCAGGACAGGTGCCTGGCCTAGAATAGATAATTGGGGAGACCCATTTGGATTTCAGAAATGGGCGTCACTCAAAGGGAATTTCTTTCTGCTACATCCCTAAAACTTTGAGGAAGTTCTGTGGAGCTCTTACTGTTATGCTTAACTATCATCCCTTCTTTTCAAGAGTCAATTACAAAGACCCGTTGCTAACAATAAAATACAGCTCTGCCGAAAAGAACCTCCAATGTAGAGGGATAAAAGGGGTCTGGGACCTGTGCCATCAAAAATATTTTTGAGACAATACAATTTACTTTGTCTTAGAATGTATATTCTATTAAAAGAAGCTTGCTACGAGTGACAAAGGATTCTCACAGTTTTTGACAGCTTTCTACAAAACAGAATACTAGGAGGAAAAACTCTTCATCAGACACTCTTCAATTTCTAACTCTCTTTTTATGGACATATCAGCCTACTGGCAATGTCGGGCAATCTCCTATTCCGATTATGCAGTGATAGAAGTTAGATGATGGATTTTAAATGCTACTGTGTTCTTCTATTTCAATGCAAATTCTACAAATTTAACATAGCTGATAGGGTTTGTATATTAATTTTCACCCTAACCGAAGCCATATGACACCCGTCACTAAATTTTGCGCAAACCACATAGTTATCTGGTGTTACAGTTATAATGGATTCGATAGAAAGCTCAAATTTTTTATAAAGCCAGTGTTAATTTTCGGCTTGAAATCTTTCTGGTTGTGGGGGCATGGCCTCCAGGTCCATTTGAATGAAATACTGGTATTATTAAAAGCAACATTATCATCATCCAAATTTGCAGCCATCAAAATATGGAATGAGATCCTAATGAGAATATGAGAATATCAAATATCAGTTAGGCCTAAGTCTGACGTTGCTGTTGCTACTCTGCCAGAATCCCACCAATTAAAAATTAAGAGAGAAAACTATTTCTGTACTCTTACGCTTTTCTTCTGTTTTATGCCATCTGGGAGGCCTAGGAAACCTGAAGCTCCCCTGATTTCCCCTGATCTGTTCAAAAATCTCTCTTTTTCCTTTGATTTTCCTTGATTGAAATTGAAATTCCCTGATTTTCCCTTAATTCCCTAATTCGGTGGCAACCCAGTACGCTTACTGCAGTCCACAAATCAAAAGAAGTACTTACTTTAAAGGAAGAAAGTGTCACGGGAATGAAATGTAACAAGAAAAATCATGATAATTTGCGACAGCTTTTCTCGTGCAAGTTTGTTTTTGACCCTTTAACGACAGATAATTCCCGCGAATTTTAACCTTTAAAGAAACTTTCAACGCAGTTGTTCATTTTAAAAAAGTAGCGTGGGTCTGTCAGGTACAAAACACTAATTTTGACGTCCGATACTTTTAATTCTCAAAATTTCTATTTGGTTCCCCTTTTGCGGAGAGAAGATATCAAAAAATATAACTCGCCCAGCAATTCGCAACTGTTGCTTGCCGCGACAATGAAAATTTTCCAGCGTTTGCGTATTTCCCAGTTAACACAAAATACAACAGCATTCGTTTCTGCCTTTAAAGTAGAATTCTCATTCATAGTGTTCTCCTGCGCAAGGGGTCATTCATTTAGCAGGTACGCAAGGAGGAGGAGGTGGGTCGAGCAAAAACGTATGCCATGCGTTCAAGGGGAATATTGACACATGTAAGTACGCAGGCAAAATGTCTCTTTTTGTATGTATTTTGTAATACTGTCATACAAAATGTACTTTTATGTATTCTTGTTCTTTTATTGTACTGTACTGTAATGTACTTTTATTGTATTTATACGAAATGTATTCTCCTGTCTTTGGCGACGACTTTCATTGCGTAGGATGGGGAGAGGTCAAATTTTTTCGATACTGGTGCTTATGTACTAATTGAATGGCCCCCATGTGAAGTGTGAAGATTACAGAACAAACTGATCACCAATAAAGGACTCACTTGAATGGACGGCCAATATCTGGAACACATAATACTGTGAGAGCAAGCTCACCCACACTGTACAGCAACAATGAAATAAATATCGTTCTGCAAAGCAACAAAAAAGGGCATATATTGACAATGAAAACTTCCAAATTTTCAAGTTTCAGTCAAAGGCAATTGTTGAAAAAGCTTTAGAACAATAATTTCAGTTACTTTTACAGTTTTCAGCACTTACTGAAAAGATACATTTGATACCCGTACGAAAACAAAGTTATGCCTAACAATGAAATTGATGATTGTTACGTAGCAACAATGTGATTGATAGAACTGCCATCAAAACCACAGCGTAAATAGCATATTTGATCAATAAGGAGGTCAGATTTTGACTTTTTTACCTAACAGTATGAATTTTTGACCTAGTCTTGACTCTTACATACTTCCGAGTCAAACCCTTCTGAATGGGTTCCGTTTACACTCATTCACGCGCTTAGGATCTCTTAAACGACATTCATTTTTAGTATTTCAGACTTATAGTATTGGAATCGCACAGATCTTCACCAGAAAAAAGTTTCTGAACCGTTTTCATAGCTTTGAAAATTGCATTTTTCTGGGATGCAGTTGCTTCACCAGCTGCATCATGTCCTAGAAGTATGAACAGATAACGGTCAGATCATGAAATAGACTCGTGTATAGCAATTAGCCGCAAAGTAAGCGCAATGTTTCCTGGCTCAACACTACAAAGTAAATGTACATATATGCATTGCACCCTGCTTTTGACATTTTTGACCGTATCTGATAGTTTTGATGTTATTCCAGAAAATTGAGATTTTTGACTTTATTTTGACCAAATTTGACTTTAGATTTTTCGACCGCCATAATGATCACGCGAGATTTCAGCTCGATCAAATCAAATTGGTTCGGAACACAATCATAGTTATGGAAACTTCTATAACGAATTACAATACAACTGTAGACCTCGCTTAAAAAGGTAGCTTAAAGGTGACTATTTGGATAGTTACAACATAAATTGAAAAAAAGAAAATGCAAACAAAAAACCTAAGAAGACAAACTAAAAATGGAAAGTAAAGAAATGATGTAGATGCAGAAGCAAAACACTCGATCAGCATGGTTAGAATAGTACTAGTCCAGGACTGTCCCAATCTTTATTTCTTCGGTAAAATATGTAATAGTTAGTTCGGATGGCAATAGTGGTGATCTGTCGGATTATATAGGCCCTGGTGCTGGAGCTATCAATAAGATCCTGTAGCATGTCCAGGAATCGCAATTAAAGCTGATCAAGTACCACAAAAGTGCTGAATGATAAGTTAATATACTTTACTTATGAAAAGAGATGTTCTTGCTGCTTTGCTAAGTCATGGTACGTTGTATGCTTTTGGTGAAAGTTTTTCCTAATGTTTGATTCAAATCCAACTGTAAGTTTAAAAATGAAGAGACATTTATTTGAGAGAATTAGAAGTTGATCAGGACGAAAATTGTCTACAGTTATAGCAGAAGGGTTTAGAAAGCTAGAAAGATAAACATAACTGTAGATCTCACGAACAGATCGGAATGTTATTGGTAGAAAATTAAGGATAGAATCATGGCGCCAGGTGTATCTCCTTTGTTCTAAGCAAGCTTTGCAATCTGGGACGACATGGAGGAGAGTTTTAGGCAGAAAGTTGAACAATCGGGGAGTGGGCGACATGTCCTAATGAACAAGAATTTTTGAATTGAAAGAGAATTATTAACGTAACGAATTGTAAAGTTAAAGATATTCTTGGGGAGATTCCGCTGAGCTAAGGACCCAACATATTGCACTGAAGATAACCAAGTTTCGATCATATGGGAGAAGAATAAACCTTGAGATATCAATCGATTTTTAAGAGGGTCTTCATCCATCTGTTACAAAAATTTCCTCTCGCGTTTTTACAGACAGCAGCAATTGCTATCACTATAGTGTGACAGTCATGATAGGCGATGAATTCTGAAGGTGCATCACTCTATGAGCAACAGTTGGAATTGCTACAGCACGAAAAAGCAGCAACGTTCATTTGACATACTTAAAAGCTTTTTTGCTCATTTTGTATGGCTTTTAGAAGCTCTTTGTGATTAATTTTTCTCAAACTTGATTGTATTGAATAACACTGCAAATGTAAACCTCTCTAACAAGGTAGTCTAAAAATGGCTAGTTTGGTATAAAATTTCATTAAAGGTCATACTCATTGTGGACAGAGGAGCCAGATGAGGGGTTATTACGGCAGTAGAAGATGTAGTAGGTTGTGCGGATGGTTCTGCTTGTATTTTTGCTGACGGCTTTCAAACTTCAATTAATTGCACATGTCCATGAACCTTGTATACGACCTATCATATATGCCTGGGCAGCTTAAAGAAAAGTTTATGAATTTAACATCCTGGTAATATTTTCTGAGACTTTTCACAAGACTGGTGTATGTTGCTTCTTTGTGCTCACCGTTGCATTTAACATTGGTTTCAAAACTAATAGTTCTAGAATGTATAAAATTTTGTTAGCTGTTTCTAAGAGAAGATCCGGACGTAAAGTATCTCCAATGATTACGCTTTGAGATGGAAATGATGGAAAGTCTACGAGCAGAGTAGCTCCTGTGATACATTGAAATGAAGATGCTTCGAAATTCAAAGCAGAGTCGTGGCGCCAAGTACACCGAACCTCCTCAAGATATAACTTGCATCCTGCAACGACAAGTAGTAATGATTCTGGGAGCAACCAGAAGGGGCAATCTGATGTTAATGAAAGTTTCCACAAGAGAAGGTTTTTACGAGTTGCAATTATGTTCTTTATGTAACATGCAGTGAAATTGAAGATGTTTTTAGGCAAATTAATTTGGACTGATGACCAGGTTGATGTTAGTCGTGGAAGAGAAGTTTTAAATACATCAGAAAGAATAGCACCTTGAGAAGAAAGCTCGTGCTGGATCCTCTGGATATTGTCACTAAGGACAGCTTTCAAAACCTGCTTGGTGTTTTGATAAATTTCGTACTGAATATTTGATCTACTACTGGTATTGTCCAATAGAGAGTAAATGCTATCATTTGGAGAAGACTTCAAGGCATTCGGTAGGACTGTTTGACATTGGAGAAATTTTGTAGAAGGACTTTGGAGGTTAAGACCGAATTTAGATTTAGAGAGAGTGAGATGACCAATTGTAGCACTGATAGGAAGGTCTAGCCAAAGGCGAACATATAAAATAAGGGTTTTGTCAAGATTTTGAATCACCCATGTTTTTGAGATATCTGCGACAGTGAAGTGCCAAGACAATTTAGACAGAGTAAATTATTGGTAAAGCATAAGTTCACTTCTTGGATGTATGTTTAAGGAATGAATTCGCTGTAGAAGATCTGTAAGAGCTGCCTTAGCACCCCATTGGTGTTGCTCGTTGGTCATTTCATAATCAAAGTATCGGCCAAGGTACCTGAATGATTCACCAATTTCAACAGCAGGAATATGTTGATTATTAATCAAGAGATTAGGAATAAACTGCAAAGATTTGGTAGAGAACTTCTTTACTCCAAAGGTGGAGCATTTATGAACTCGGACAATCATATTCGCCCATTGGCACCATCTCGTGAAACAGTTCAAAAGTAGCTGATTTTCCTTTTCATTAGTTGACATGACAGCAGCGTCATCGGCATATTGGTATCAATGTACAGGACAAAACATTGCACCGCGCTCATTAACAGGAGGGAAGCCTTTTTGCTTATAATTATCAGAATGAACAAGTTGAATAAAAGATTTGAAACTTATGTTGAACAGTAGAGGACTGGAAATATCATTTAATTTTCAAATTCACTAAATACAATCTTAAGCCTCGCTACATCTAGTTAGTTTACAATTGGATAATACTACCGATTATAGATGAAAAAAAGCAAGTCTAAAAATTTAAACATAATAAAGGCAACACTAAAGGTCACAGAAGCATAAAATGTGATTTGGTAATTAGGTAAATCACAGCTCTGGATTGTCCCGATCTTGTTCCTCTTTTGCAGAACACATAGTATTTAGTTCGAATTCCTATTATTGTTAACGTCCTTTTAATGTAGTTCACGTGCTTGCCGTCGAAATCGGTTTCTTTGTTCATGTTTAGAAAGTCAATTGAGGGAAGAGAGAAGACTCCTAAGGTGCATATAGAGTGGCTGATAAATTTTACACTGAATTTGTTGACGTCTCACCAAATCTTTATATTTCTTGGTCTTACGCATAGCATTGTTCAAAAAATTTGTTTCAAAACCAACAGTTAATTCCAGAATGTATATGCATTTCCTAGAGACAGTAAGAAGAAGTTCAGGCCAAAGAGAATTTCGGAAATTACTGATGGGTAATATAGCCAGAAAGGTTAACATAAAAAACTGAATCTAGAATTGATTTCAAGCTTCTTGCAATTAATTGAATCATTGAGTTATGACGCCAAGTGAAGCGGTCATCATTGAGATACATTGTGCATCCAGCTACCACGTGAAGAAGAGACTCTTGATGAGGAAAGCCCCCATCTGCAGAGGTTTTTCTTTGAGGGAAAGTTACTATTAATATACTTAACCGTGAAATTGAAGATATTTTTGGGCAGTGTTCCTTGAGAAGAAGACCACAGAGAGTTTCGGAAGCGCTTGTGATGTTACTGCAGAAAAGGAGCATTGTCATAAAAAAGGGCCTCTTCATGATTACAACGAAAGGATCTCAGAACATCAGTTCTATTGCGATAGGTATCGTACTGCAAATTTGAGCCAACGCTAGTATCCCTCCAAAGATTTCTAATGTCTGTATTTGGTGATGACTTCAAAGCAATAAGCAAGGCAGTTTGGCAATCAGTGAATTTAACAGATGGAGGGCAGACATTCAAACCAAACTTATTACAGGATAGAAAAGTGTTGCTGAGGGTCCCACAAACTGGTAGATCAAGCCATATACGAATGTGTTTTGAAACTATAGAATCTAAGTTCCCCTTAATCCAAGTAGCGGAGATATCGGCAACTGTTAAGTGCCATGAGATTTTTGCTAGAAGGTATCGATTGTACAATCCAAGTTTGTTCTATATGGAAATAGTGTCAGTTACTGTTGATATCACTTCTATTTTGTGAACTTCATTTGACATTCCAAAGTCAAAATATCTACCTAAGTATCGAAATGACTCGTTTGCTTTTACCTGAGGCACAAGGGTACTGTTTAGTAAAAGTTTCGGCTGAAATTGAATAGCCTTAGTTAATGACTTTCTGATAACAAATGTAATGCATTTTTCGACTCTGATAATTATATCAGCCCAGTTGCACCAGATAGAGAAACAATTAAGTAGGACTTAGTTCTCAGATTCCTGACCAGTTACTACAGCTGCGTCATCTGAGAACTGGAACAAGTGGACAGAGCGTGAGGAATTAAAATAATTATTGTTGATATGGAATCCGCAATTAACTCATCAAGTCTGCATTTGCTAGAACAAAAACATGCGAACAGCTGTTAGGATTATCAACTGATTTCCAGGAATTATAACAACGCGAACTGACCGATAATGCCAATAAAATGCAACGACTACGTTGCTTCTCCAAATTCTCTCGAAAATTGTCGTAATATTCTAAAAACATGTTCTAAAGGCTTGGATTCTTCCTTACACGACAATAATTATTGTGGATTCCCCAGATGATATTGCTAGCTGAAAATACCTGGAAATCAAATTTGAGCATGAAACTCCTTTGTACAAATGCAGTCTAATGCCAAAAATTGGCATTGCAAAGTTCTCATAGCTGTTCGGAAAACGAAACCCATTCAATCGCTGAGCAATATCAGAAACCTTTAAAAATGAACAAATGCTTACTTGTACTTTCCAAGAAAACTGTCTGCAATCATAGCACCAAGAACTCCTGTGAAATAACTAACCATACTGAACGCATGGTAAATTGACTTTCCCCTGTATTTGTCATACATCAAATCCTGAGTCAGGTACAGAACGAGCACAGCTACAAGAATGCAAACATGATGGATAGACACTTACATAACCACCTGAATGCAAATACATACATAATTTATATACAATGATATATAGATACATATAAATAAATTTACATACATACATATATATATATATATATATATATATATTTATATATATATATATATATATATATATATATATATATATATATATGTGTGCATATATTTATACATACACTCAGGGTACAAAAGTATTGAAACGATGGTCTTCAACAACATAAAAAAGAGGTCTCAAATAGCTTAATCTTTTTTGTAGTTTTTGATACCATATTGGTGCAAAAATCTTTCCACAAGCCGTATTGATATTTGTTTTGATGAAAAATAGTTTGAAGCTAAAAATGTTATCTTACACATAGTTGAAAATCTCATTTATCTATAAAATCTGTACACAGGTCGTTCTCCTCAATTCACTAAAATTTTTCAGACGTCCACATTCTCCTTGTTCCTTTACTAGACCTAGTAGTTCGAAGTATTTTGAAAACTATGAATATTGCAAACACTTTGAATCATTTACTTTCAAATATCAAGATAGGAAAGCCTAATAAAACGGAGATGTTTTTTGCTATGCTTTGGCAGTCTGGTAATGCACAATCTTTAGTCATGCTTATATTTCCTTATATTCTTTAAATTACAAAAGAATAGCCGAAAAGTCTAAAATAGAAAAGTCTAAAGTTTCGAAAGTAGAAGAGTCTATTTACATATGAATTCTTTTTGATCGCGTCAGCTATTACTCCCATGGAGAAACAATTGCAAGCTTTTCGAGCACTATTATACGCAATTTTTGAAAAAGAATTTTTTGGCCCTTCGTTTCAATACTTTTGCACCCTAAGTGCATATTCATGAACCTAGCAACATCGAAATCAATGATTATGCTTTACTGAAGTTGCATGAACGTACACCTCTCATCAACATACTCAGCATCAGTGTAAATAAAGTTTCTGTTCAATCTGTACTAAGCACTCTTATTGTGGATGCTTCTGCTCCAAATCTCTACAAATACTCCAGATTAAGGACACTAGATTTTGATAAATATGCCAGCAATCCAGCAGGTAATGGTCTTTCAATGCAATGACGTAACGGAAACACACTGGACCATGAGGAAGTTAGCAAGATGCGGCTTTGATTTTGAGAATGTAACGTGAAATAAGGTCTGTGGTAAGAGGGTTTACGCAAATGGGAAAGGATTTTACTACATGACCTTCAAAACCTCAAATAATGTGCGTTATATGGAAAAGACAACTGCTTGTAAATAAGAAAAATCGCGCTATAATAAAAAATTGACAACATGAAAATTTAATGGAGGTCCTTTATAATCTAGAGTCAATGGCTGTTGATCTAGTGAGCCCAAAGCTACGATATGCCTCTAGGTCAATATATGACATGGTGTACCTGCAACAAATGACAAAGCCTTTAGTATAGCTTACTGACATAAGGTAGAACGTTTTCCTTTTCGCCCTCTTTATGTTGCTCTTGAGTGAACAGTGAGCGAGTATCTACCAAGGTTAAGCGAGCCTTCCGTGGTACTCGATTGCTACGCCTGCAGACTTACTTAGGTAATGATGAATTTGCATATAAGGAAACAATTCAATGAAACTAACCTTTTATGCCATAATACGAAAATCTTTCGCAAAGTTCTGTAATTAGAATTGGCCATGTTTGTTTTGGCATCCTCTGACATGAAATCACAAAACACGTATTATTGTCAATTCGTTAGATAAATAAATTATTATAAAGAGGTTGTTCAGCAAAAGCTGTATGGTGACGATAATTGGGTTATAGTCCGGACATGAGAAAGGGAACGGGTATGGACCAGGCAACAACGGAAATATCGAAGCACATTAACTATGATCGAAGCATATTACCTATAATCAAAGCATATTAACTATGATTGAAGCACTGACAATTTCTTAACTTTTACACTATTGCAGCATCAAAAGTATCTTAACCAATTTCTTAGCAAACAATAAAGCCTGAACAATAGAAACTTTGAAAACCAGATGAAAAATGTGCCTGTAGATATCTGGAAAGTAATCTTTTGTGCCTGCAAGCGCCACTCGTGTGCTCGCGGGTTTTAATGATGCTTGGTCATCGGTACTGAGAATGCATTGTGTAAATCTTATCTTTGCAACAGAATGCAGTTTTGCAGAGTGAATGGGGTGTCCTCGGGGCTTGATGATATAAATTGTGGCGTTCCACAGGGTTCTTGTCTAGGACCTTTACTGTTTTTGACTTACATTAATGACCTCCCATTTTATCTGCAACGCAGCCAAGTCATCATGTATGCTGACAATACCACCTTATTACATTCTTCCAAACACATCGGTGATCTCAGTGAAAACCTAAATAGGGACTTGCGCTATCTGAAGCAATGGCTTCAAGAAATAAACTTTCTCTAAATTTGATCAAGACTCAAGCAATGGTGTTAGGATCTCGGCCAAACCTTAAGAAGATCTCTGACAAAAAGGTTCATCCCCTTACCTTTTTTATTTGATGATTCACAAATTGAGATTGCTGAAAAAGCTAAATATTTTGGAGTCCAACTTGATCAACATCTTGTTTAGGATGAGCATGTTAGATTTGTATGTGCTAAAGTATCTCGTGCTTTAGGGTGGTTAAAGTTTGTTTAGAAATTGCTACCCCAGGAAACCCTTAGCCATATCTATAGAGGTATCGTTGAGCCATAGTTTTGTTACTGTAGCTCTGTGGGGAAACCGGGCTTCTTACACTGCAGAAGTTAAAAAATGGTGCTGCCAGAATAATGACAAACATTAGTCACGCCTGCCGATGCCCTAATTGAAAAGCTAAAATGGCCAACTATCGCTGAAATAATTAAACAAGGGACAGCGACCATTGCTTACAAATCCTTAGATGGTCTCGCTCTGACGCATCTCTGAAACATATTTTCAAGAAACTCTATTCGAGACAATGTCTATTTCAGAAGCTCAGAGACGGCATGCAAGTGCCTCTATTCAAAACTGCTAATGAGCAGAACTCTTCTGCACATCGTGGGGCTCATCTTTGGAATAGCCTTGAATCCAAGGTTGTAAAAAAGCACCCTCTGTACTTGCATTTAAACATCAATTTTGATATTCTTCTTTTCTTATGTTAATTTTCTGTCATTTTAGCTGTGTAATTAAGGCATTCACTTTTATCGTATATATTATATTGTATTCTAAATTGTAAACTGTGTCATGGCCCTCTGAAAAGCAGCATTAACAAATGGGGCGACCGCGTTTAAAGAACGAATGAAATGAAATATTACATACAAGAACGAAATAATAGGAATGTTTGAAAAGAAACTGTATTTACCTTAATTTGTCCAAAACATGACTCATTCTTAGGTGGATCTGTTTCGTCCTCCTCCTCAATGACCACTGAAACAAAGCAGATACCGTAATTAGAATGAAAGGAAACATTAAATAATTAACGATGAAATAAAAGCAGTGAGTCAGAGAGAACATAACACTTTCAGATTCATGCTACATGCAAAGCACAGTACTATGCCCACAAGCATAGCTACGGTTTCTGTATTCACGCAAAGTACTAATTTCCCTCTTTCTTAAAGATTCCAAGTTAACTACAGTATTTACAACAGAAGGTATGAAATTTCTGCCAACCATTTAGCAAGTTCGTGTTGGGAAGAACCAATCATAGATAAAACTGGCCTAAGTGGGATGTTTTCTTTGTGTTTTAGGCAAGCCATACATTCGCGGTCGTTGTGAGTCTGTGGGTCCGAACCCTATTATACCGGTCCTGAAATTATTCTCCTCACATTGCGTAAAAGATTCCTTTACGGTTGCTACCTTCATCCAAAACTGTAATCTTGAACCTGCCATATCATTTCTTTGCTCTCTCGACATCTGCAGTCAGTTCAAAAACGTCCTATGCGATGAGACCATAGAGATTTGTGCTGATCCTTTGTATCGAGGGCACCTTGATTGTCCGCCATTCCCTGAGGACACATTAAGGCAATTGATGCTTATTGCTACACGAGGAGTTGAATTTAGTTTCAACAACCAGATGTATACTGTTCTTTCATAATCAAACGACTAACATTAGCAAATTGCTACTTGCACCAAAGGAAAACAAAGAACGGCATAATAAAATGGGACAGCATCTACATTGGAGAATATGCCAGGACTATATTGCTCAACATGCTGAACACTGGTATGAACATCACCCAGAACCAGTTACAGAGGGGAATGATGCAACTATTCTTTGGGACTTCACAATACACACTGACAGATCAGTTAAAGCAAATAGGCCAGATATTACTGTGATAGACCACAAAGAAAAGACATGTTTGTTGATTGATATGACAGTGCCTTCTGATAGAAACGTTTCATTTAAAGGAGTACGAAAAAGTTAGCAAATACAAAGACCTGGAAATTGAAATACAGAAGATGTGGCATTTGAAAACGACAGTAATACCAGTAGTAATTGGGGCATTAGGTATGATAAAGAGGAAATCTGAAAATGATATCAAGCAAATTCCTGAGAATCCTTGTCTGCAAGAATTGCAAAAGATAGTACTGAATGGAACAGCTTATTTACTGCGGCGTATACTATCCATGTGACAAGAAATACTGTTTTTTCACAATCAAACGACCAACATTAGCGAAGTGCTACAGTTATAAAGTACATAAAACTTCACCTTCCCTTGCCCTAGGTTATGGGATATAACTCGGAAAGAGATTGTACTCAATGGAAAACTAACAACCTAGACAATAATTTTTTTCAAATTTCATCATATATATCATATTAAAATCTACAAATACAAATCTCACTTAATCGGTAATCTGTATTTGGCTGGCTTACAATGATACACTAAATTAAAGAAAAAATAATGTAAACAATTTCTCATCAAAATAACAACTAAATACAATGGTAAACCTCACTATTACAGGTAGTTTACTATTGGCTACTTAAATTTACAAAACGTGGTAGAAGCTAGTAGTTCATAAGTTCTGGGTTACACCAATCTTTATTGCGACAGCAGAAGATAAAATACGAGGACCTAATTGCGACGTTCATTATTCTTTTAATTATGAAGCTCGTCTGGTCAGTGGTCATTTCTAAATCCTTCATCATATCAATAAAATCTGAAGAAGATTTATCGAATAATCCAAGTGAACTCATTGATCAATTGACAAATTTGACCAGTATGTAATTGTCTTTAAGCTGATTTACAAGTTCAAGATACTTCAGTTTTTCCGATTTGCATTTTTAGCCAAATTAGATTTGAAACCTACTGTTAACTCAACAATGTAAAGGCACTTGTTTTGAAAATGTAAGACGAGGTCAGGGCGAAGAGAATCGCCTGTGATAACAGAAGGAGAAATAAAACCTGGAATATCTGCATAGAGAGTAGAATTTGGAATATACTGGAATGCCTTAGCTATGAAATGAAGAATGGAATCAAGTCGCCACGTAAACCGACCCTGTGTGAGATAAGTTTGACAGCCAGCTATAATATGTAAGAGTGATTCTGACTAAAAACAGAAGGAACAATCGGATGTCGGTGATAATCCCCATTTGTGCAGATTGGAACGAGTTGGCAGTGTATTGTTGATGTACTTGATTGTGAATTGTTGACCATGCAGAGGTTAAATTAAGTATGGATTGTTGTGAAATGATAGAAAAGAACCAACCCTGAGAGATGAGGTCGTTTTGAAGCTTCATTTCATGCTCACTGCGCACGGCCTTTAAAACTTCCTTTGTATTTTTGTACATATCATATTGCACGTTCTTATTATTACTGGTATATTTCCAAAGATTCCTTATAGCTTCATTAGGGGATGACTTAAGTGCATTACGGTGAACAGTTTGACACTGTGTAAATTTCGTTGATGGAAGAATGATATCAAAGCCAAACTTTTCACGAGGGAGAAGGATATTGGTGAGAGTCGAAGAGATGGGTAGATCAAGCCATTTACGGATGCAGTGAGAGACAGTATTATCCAGATGTTGAATTATCCACGTCTTAGAAAGGTCACAGACTGTAAGATGCCAAGTTATTTTAGATAATAAATAGCGGTTATACAGCAGTAACTTGTTTTTAGGATGCAAAGGGAGAGAATCAATGGTATTCAGTGTAGATGTGACCACGTGGGATAATTCTGTTTTATGCACTTGATTAGACATCTGAAAGTCAAAATGGCGCCCAAGGTAACGGAACGAATCGTCAAGTTAAACACAAGGTACAAACTCTTTATTGATGAAAAGCTTCGGTTGGATCTGAGCAGATTTTGAAGAAACCTTTTTGATCCCAACAGTACAACACTTATCCACACGAATAATCGTGCCAGCTCATTGACACAAGATAGTGAAGCGATTAAAAAGCATTTGATTTTCTTGCTCTCGTCCGCTTACTATTGCCGCATCGTCTGCAAACTCAAGCCAATGAGTAGGAGTGAAAGACAAACCATGGACACTCTTCAAGCAGAAACCGAGTTGGCAAAATTTCTCAGACTTAATATGCTGAATGAAAGTATTAAAACACATGTTGAACAAGAGGGGACCGAGACACTCACCCTGCAGTACACCGCGCTCAACAGTAATATATGGAGTAGTGAAATCAGATGTAATTATTGAAGTTTGGAAACCTCTATATAGACTTTTAACCAATATCACTATATGTGGAGGGATATGATGGTATTTTAGAACTTCGCTTATAAGATTATGGTGAACTTCTCCAAAAGCATTTTTAAGATCCAACAAAGTAATAATTAGTGATCGTTGTTTGAGACGGGCATTATTGATTATGTGCGCCATTTGAGCAGTGTGCTCTACAGAAAGCTTAGGAGTGAAGCCCTTTTGAAATATATGTTCAATGTAATTGTTATCTACAAGAAATTGAAAGATTTTATTACGAAGACAAGATTTAAATACCTTTAATGGTATGGAATCTAGCGTTATAGGTCGGAAATTTGCAGGGTTGTCTTGGTCTCCCTTTTTATGGACAAGAATTGTACAGGCTTTTTCCAATGAGACGGAAGAACACTGCTCATCCCTGCGGCATGAATAATCTCTGTCAGATAAGAGCGAAGATACGGACATCTCTTAAAGCATATGATAGAAATTTGGTCGAGGGGGCAGAGGGAGCCAGACGATTTCATCTTACGAATCACGTTAGTGACTTGTTGATATGTAGGGGCATCCAGATTGAATGGAGTTTGTGGAGCTGAAAAGATTGGAATCCATGCAGGAATATGAAAAGCTTTGTTAGGAGATATTGCAGAAAAAGATTTTTTTAAGTAATCTAAACACTGCGCCTTACTGAATGTTTGAAGAATACTGTTTTGCTTTTGAAATACTTGTTTTACAAAGCCCCAAAAATTTCTTTTGATGCTTTTGTACCTAGCCTATATCGAGTCTGTCGCGATACAAATTTTACTTCCTGTACATTGTTGTTAGCTACTTTAAGTTGTTTTAATGCTTTCTTCAACTCTTTTATGGAGAAATCTTTGTATTTGGTTTTCAGATCTGCGTCATTCTACTTGTCATCGAATCCATGATATTGAGCACAATAATTGTATATGATGGTTGACATGAAACTAATATTTGAATTTACATCCAGCAATTTGATTTGGTAATTCGATAGCGTCGATTTAAAACAATCGTTGGCGCGTTGACCACTCTAATAGCCATTTTGGAAGTTTTATCCCTTTCTTAAGAGTACATGTATCGCTATAACTCGAGGGCGACTGAGAAATGATATCGTTGGCTTCTTGATCAAGACTGCTGTTATCACTGTCCTCTTCCATTTCACCGTACACATTTCTGGCTAGTCCTTCCATAAATTTGCAGCTTCGTTGGTACATTTAAGTCCACGTATACCCTTGCAAATTTTGCCACAGCAGCACTTAATACCCCTATTAATCTTTATCGGTGCCTGATCTTCTTGGAGTACATTTATGGTGTGATTGACTGTATTTCGAGGTTCCTGACCTTCAACAACTCCGAGTTTGTACCTCCATGAATGGCGTACCCAGCGAGACAAAATCACGACCGCAGAACGAGCAAATAACAAAAACAAGAAATATCGCGAGCAGACTTGAGCGAATCATCATAGAAAGTGATCAGTAACACTAAGTTTAAATACCTAGTACGTTTTGTTCCTATACTGCCAATTTAAGTAAGACTTTGACGATGAAACTAGACGACACGTACATGAAGCGTCCACACACTCCTGCTCGATGTCGATACTTTACTTAAAGTTGACTAACATCTAACATGTTCATAGTTAAAATGAAAACTAATTAATGCCAACTATTTACATAATTGACCAAAATGTTGCTGAGCACTCTCGTTTAGGGCATTATGATGGCAGCCAACAGAGTTGTTATGACGTGAAAATATGATGTAATGTCGCAGAATAAACCTAGTAGGTAAAAGAAACATTTGACAACTATTCCTCATTCTACGGATGTTGTTTTATTTTTGAGGCTTAAAACATGCCGTTTAGATGCTTTGTATTAAGCAGCTGGCAAGAGACAAGCTTTTGTAATTTTCCAATTACATGGCCATCATCGGTTAGAAAACCCGGAAGCAAAAGGTATCATGTGGCTTCAAATCTATTTTTGTTTGAGGATTGTCTTTTCTGAACATGTTGCTTCATTACGGCACGTAATTAAAGTTAAGATAACTTCAGTTTGTGTTCGTGGCAATATTGAAATGGGCGGGCCTACCACGGTTTATGAGAGGTGTGTCTTCCCCTTCTTTTACACTTTGACAAGTCTACCTGCAAACAAACTTCCGCCTAATAGACTTCCCCGTTGTTTTTTCACTACAATTCCAAAGCTTGTCAACTGCCTCCTGGTAGAGATGTGCCGAGGCACTTCCCGTGGAGGGGGGTGTTTTGTTAAATTGACCAACTACTGTTAGTAACAGTATACTGTTGCTACTAAAAAAGGTCACAGTATAAACCGTGGTCATTCGACCAACTTTCTTTTAATTTCAGAAATATTGGGGAGTGACGCCCCCGCGCCCCCGAATAAACACATCACTGCCTTCTAGTTTTCCCTTCCTAGAGAATACTCAGGGATCAACCTCACTGTCCGCCACTGACGTACAATAGTGCCCAAATTTGATACTGAAGGGGCCTGCAACTGCTAAGTGCTATTTCATCCTCCGAGACCCTGAAAACAGGGTTATAGTTGATGAATCCTATCGTCTCGACTAACTTGATTTTCATTAATGTACTACTCTTTTATCCCAGCATTACTAAATACCTAACAAACAGGGTTGTTGCTGGTGAATTCTCTCTCGATTAATTTCCCCATCATAATTTCACTTTGATAGTTATGCCGCCGCGTTCCTAATGACCTGCCTTGCTGGCACTGCCCTTTCTTCTTATTTTTACGTTAGCTTCCTTATTTACACCCTGATTGATTTGTTGGTTGTTATCAGTTCATAGAATATAAGTGTACACTTTTTTCCAAATCATTTTGATATTTTGAAGATTGTTATGAAAGATCGTTTGTTTTGATTTGCTTCCTACGTCCATTCCAAACCCCATTCTTTAGTTCCCGGAAATCATCAGCCTCCGCTTCATATCAATACATATGATATACAGAGCCTCTTTTGGAACATGGTCCGAATTTTGTACTATGCCCAAAACAAAGTGCGACATAGCGCTCGGAAAGGCATTTCTACCTGCCAAAACACGGAGATGTAATGTTGTATAGTAGAAAAACTACAGATCTACGCGAAAAAGTGAAAACATGATGAGAAACTCAGCTTCTGTAACTTCATGGTGTCAGAAACTAGTCTCCCAGTTGGGTCCAACGAAAAGATTTTCTTTCTGGAGGCTTTACCGTTGCACTGCCCATTGAGATATGCGCAGAGACTTTTATGGAACCGCCAGGGTTGTAAAATGTCATCATGATGATGATGATGATGATGATGATGATGATGATGATGATGATGATGATGATGATGATGATGATTGATGATTGATGATAATGATGATGATGCTGATGATGCTGATGGTGATGATGATGATTGATGATGATGATGATTGATGATGATGATGATTGATGATGATGATGATGATGATGATGATGATGATGATGATGATGATGTGGTTGGTTTAGAAATGACAATTTTAGAGTGACTTAATCATTGAAAAGTCCCTTAACAGAGCTGTCATTAATATGAAGAGTAAGCGGCTGATCGTAGGAGGTTGTATCCCAGGGAGGGCAAGTCAATTATTTGTGCCTTTTGATCTCATTTTAAGTCAAAGTAGACCGCAGTTCAGGCAGAAGTAGCTAGCGATTAATCTCCGGTAGTCACCTTCTTTGAAAAGCTCTGCTTTGGCGTTGATGGAATTCTCCACACCCACCTAATTCCAGTTTGGTTGCTAGGCTAATTGTGGAGGATGTAACAAAACCGTTTCCTTCTGACTTCTGTGTGAATACTTTTCAAGAAAATATAAAGTATTTCCTTTCGCTAGCCTCTGGATGGACGAAATCATAAGTGAATGCGGCCACTAACGAAAAGCTTGTAGTAAATTGCTATGCAAATACAATAGTTACTGACAGATCCACTCCTTGTCTATTATCTGTTATGATGATAATCCTGTCACCATTCAATGTCCTGAATGGAGCTGATGTATTGCTTAACAACAGTACGATTGGGGAGGCAAAATCAATCGCTTCAACCACACTTAGCATATAATATAACCTACTGTGGCACCATGATAACCATTTCAGCTTAAAACGTGTATAATAAACCACTATAAATATAGTGATATTGGCAGTCATAAGCACTCTATATCTAGTTGAAATCTAGCGACAGAAACGCTTTCGAATTTGTGGTTTTTACCTAGAACTAAGTATATAGACTAAGGCATACTACGTTCTTTCTACCTCACGGTAAACTTTGCAAATTGGTAATCAACTAATTTTTCAGTAAATACATTTCTGAATGAGAATTGAAATGACTACTTTGAGCGCAGGTTCTGCCACGCACATCCACAAGGGATTAGCAAATAATGGCGATGTCTTACTCATCCTTAACACTAGATTGAGCAAGAACGAAAAAAGGAAAGGAGAGCGTTCCCGTGATCAAATGCTAGCAGATGCATACCTTTGTCTTTTGCGTTCTTGTACTGAACTTTCAAATCTTTGCTTCCCATGGTCAAAGTGCCTCTAAACAACCGCACTGTTATCTCCACTCCTGTCTCTCTCTCTCACACAGAAGTGTCTCAGTGTCTCAGGAAGTAACCGGAAGCATGTAAATTCAATCTCATTCGAAGCGGGGAGATTGAGGTCATAATCTCATATGCTAATTTGGGTGACGGTGCAAGGGGGGCAAGGTAGAAATTACCATCTCAAAACCGGGCGGTCTGTTTAGTTGCTCGATTAGTGTCTAAGCGTTAATTTGGTCACTATCCACTTGCCTATTGATAGGACCTCTAAAAGGAAGGGATTCAAGAAGCCAGTAACGATACCCCCAAGCAGAATGGCGATGAACATGTCCTTCAGTAACATTCTCTACAAATCGCATGAAATTTCTAGACAGGGGTGGAGCCAAAAATTTGCCATCGGGGCCTGGCTCTTCCAAGTGGGGGGGCTGAGGGGCTCAGAAAGCGCTTCTACAGGACAGTTCCGTGTGGAACCGGGCCAATTGAGCACGGATAGGCCTTCAGTTCCTTCGAGATATGTGCCGGTGTGTAAAATATGACAAAAGAACAGAAGCGTACTAACCACCATCCTTTCTCATTTTCTTTACAATTTTCTCATTGCAAACTTGCTTACAAAGATCTAAGGGACGTGCCTTAAGGTATCTACTACAGGGGGGCAAAGAATATAGGCCGGGGGCTACTAAACATTCTCACTGCTTCTCAATGGGCCACAAAAAATGTTTGCAGGTCCTTAATGGGACAGCAAAAGTTTTTGAGAAAATCCAACCAAAAATGTTAGACTTATATGATGCTTTCACTGACTAAAAAAGGGAAAGGTTTAATTGCTATGAAAAGTCTGAATCTGGAGATGAACTTTCACAACTGATTGAACTTTCCGTGGGTGTCTCCATTTTTCATTGAAAGCATGAAAATAATGTTCTCTGTTTACTTTGTACTTTTGTACCTTAAAAAGCCTGCAAAGATAAATTTCATTCAAGGGCATATTGCAATGACACTTATTTCATGAGATGATGATGATGATGATGATGATGATGATGATGATGATGATGATGATGATGATGATGATGACGCCTTGCCCATGGTTCGGTGGCCTTTAAGGGGCGGCAAGGAAAGACTGCACACCAGCACTGGTTGTGCAAATACAAACTGGCCAAACCATTTCCCCTCACTCTTCAGAAGAAAGAGGACATGTTACCAGCATGGTCTCTGGATGAGGAGGTGGGGAAACAGCAATAACAAAATATCCATCACAGTTGTGAGACGGCCTAAATTG
>WIPJ01000910.1:171025-187468 GCA_018155075.1 Cassiopea andromeda
CCAAAGCCATAATGTATTATAATATCCGTGAAGTAAGCAGCGGAAACATGATTTATTTCCTTTTTGCGTCTAGTGTACACTAACTTTCTGCCTTACTGGGGCACCCTTATGGATTTGCATGCTGGGCCACTGTTTTGTATACAATGGGATTAGTCAGTCAGCGCTCTAGTTCTATTAACTCTATGGTCTCACCTGTCTTTTAGCTCTATCTGTCAGTGACTGTGTCTACCAACGATAAATCAATCAACAGCATCTGGCTTTAGCTTCCTTTTCATTCCAAGTTTGGCAGCGATTTCCTGATTCTTCGTAAAGCAGTTCTCATCGAAATAGTCAGAGTAAAGAAAAGACGAGTTGGTGCTGCTCCACTTTGGCCTATGTCTTCGCAGAAACCTGACCCAAGCTTGGTGCCTTTTCCTGTCTTTTTTCTTGAGTGGAAACATATGAACGGATTTCCCCTCTGTATGCTGACCATTTGTGCAGCTTATTCCGTTCGGGAGATCAGCCACACAGTACAGTCCTCCACGACGCTTGCAGGACTTGCTAGTGGAATCCATGCTAACAAGCAATCAAAAGTGTTTTGCGTACTCGTTATGACATCATGCGCAGTAGCTAGAATTCGCACTTGAAATGCCAAAATAGAGAAGTTTGAGGGCTCATAACTTTTTTTATATGAGTTATGATCCTTTAGTTTGTAGCATGATGATCACAGCACAAAGGTGCATTAGAAAATGCAAAATGTTAAATTTCGAAATTTTGGATGCATAAGCACTTTAAGGCTTCACGCAAAAATTAGATGAACAGTCGTGACCATATCGTCGAGGAGAAAACTTCGGAATCTGTTGGTAATATATCGATTGTATAGAAAAGAGCAACGAAGGTCTTATATTCGGGAAGTTAATATAACTCGATTGCAGGGGCGGCGCGAAGCCCTATGGAAGTACTATTGGAAATAAAAATTTTTTGTGACCACGCCCTTTTTTCACTTAGAAACGCCCATTTTGAGCATTGGAGCCCGCTTACAATACAACGGAAAGTGAAGTTAAACTAAGAAGGAATTAAATTAAATTTACTCTTTCTTAAATATATAAATATGCATAATCTCAACAATATAATGCTACATACTACGGTAAAAGGTTTATTTTCTATGAAATCGTTCAAAGCGCTTTTGATTAATACTTTTTACAAAAATTAACATTTGTGCCAATTTTTATGTGACAAAGATAACTTTTTAATATGGTTAGTTCAGGAAAATCAACTATTTTCCCCTCATACTGTTGGTTAAAATATTTCAAAGACATAGCTGCCACAATTGAATAATAAAATTTTTTTACCTTGTTTAGTTATAACAAATTCCTTGCCCCGTTCAATCTCCCGAAACCCAATCAAAATTTCAAAATTGACTGCATGCGGTTACACAAAATTCTGTTCTCCTAGTGTTGTGCGTCTGATGGGTGCCGGTGCGGCCATTTTTTACAACGGTTTATAGCCCACGTAATGCCGTAACCATACTATTAGTTTCTGAGAACGAATAGTATGGCCACTACTTTCAGCTCTGGTGACTCAAAACATAAAAAATATCTACAGCTTTACAATAAATTTCAATAAAAAACAATTCAACCTTCTGTCTATCACCAATAGCCAAGCAAGGCCAGCAAAATTACGTGTTTTTTACTTCATCTCAACACATCCATGAAAAGTGACCATAAACCACTTGAGAAGAAGACATTGCTCATAGGCCAAGTTTACCCTGTTCTGACAAAAGGGACAATACGTTAAAAACACCCCCATTTAACTCTAACTGAGGCGACTTCGTTCACTTTGAAGTGAGCTTTCTTTTGAACAACTTTTCTCTCGACTTGTCACTGTGAGATCTGACTCAAATTTGATGCTATTGGATACTCAAAGCGAATAGTAAAATTAGTTCCACGAGCTACGACACAATAGTTGCAACGTAACTAACAATGGGGCAAATGACGAAATGTTCAATTGTTTTCCTTCATATGCTATTGCCATCGCCAGACTAATAGCGTGGCCGGAGACGCATCATTTGGTATTGAATTGCAAAGGAATGTCAGCGGCTTATTTATGGGATTAATGAAGCACGTCACTTAACCAATATAAAGTAAACATGAGCAATGGGACCTTTTCTATGAATAAGACCTGTCGTTTAATATTGTTTGCTATCGTTTGGGACATTTTTCACTTTGTTTTTACTTTTTTTACTAAAATACTTAGAACAAGTTATAGGAAAAAATACTATTAGACTAATAGTATTAATAGTGCTCTCCGCCGCCCCTGCTCGATTGTCAAAGGGAGAGTATCATTCCTTTCTATGAGATATATGAGATGTCGGTATATTTGAATTTCTTCACATGCTTCAATGCTGTCCATAACTGTGGTGTATCGCTTTCAGTTTGTTTGAATTCAAGTGGGAATCACACAGCAGACTCTTCCTACTCACTGTTACCACAACATGCTGAATTCAAATCATTTCGATATTGAATTGAATTGATTTGAAAACAGGAAGCATCCTACCTTAAGCATATGTAAAACCGACGTAGAATTGACGACAAAAAAGTTGAACTTTATCCCACTCCTTAATATTTTTCTTAAAGGACTTGTCATAAGTATCTACGACAGGGGGGCGGAGGACATGTGGCTTTATCCAAATAAATTTTCATAGCCCTTACAAAAAGAGACAAAAAACAACAATTTAGAGTGACTTGGCAAAAACATGGCATAGTAAAGTTGCTCATTATAGTAAATTTGTTAAGCCAAAAAATTAAGTATATTACGAGCTGATACAAAAAATTAAACTTTAGGTTCTTCCCTATTCTGAAAACAAACATAAATAGATTATTGAATTTGGAATTCAAAACAATTCTTAATGTGAAATATAGTCCTTTTATTTTATGAATTAAAGAGCTTACTTCTAATAGTAAAAATATGGAAAGAAACTATAGACAACATTGACTTCTATTCTTGTGGTTGTTAACATTCTATAGGTTGGTAGAAAGTCACTATTGTCCATAAAAAAACTCTTGCATAGATTAGTGCAAATTTGCAAAAACTTTCCAGCCGTAGTAAAAAATTATCTTCATCTGTTAACACAGTATTGTAGTACAGAATGGGTTTGAAGTGAAACTTAATATCTCTTCACAAATATTTTATAAATGAAATTGAATCTTTTTGTCTTACTTAAGAAAATCACTGTCTCTGGGGGATGACTAGCAGCAGAAATTACAACATATGGATTAATAAATTAATTAACTCCATGCAATTTAATTTCCTCTCAGCTTGTAACAAACACTTTTTGGAGCAAATTTCAATATTGAAAAATCATATCTCACAACAACATTTGTGATGCAAATGAACTGATATATGAAATGAGAATGGAACAATTGGGAAAGGAACTAAATTAGCATGATAGCAAAGACGATATGGAAAATACAATTTTCTAATCAAAATTTGGTTGGAGCTATGAAATTGGTTGCACATTACTTTGATCATATTCAACAACTAGTTTTTTAATATGACTTAATCTTGCATATAGTTCCTCATATCTTTGCTTAATTTCTTTATACTTCTTGTCCTGCAAAGAGAAGACGAAAAGAGATTGACAACTTTCATGACACGTGTATAGGATAATGTAATATTCCAAGCGACAATCTCTTCCAAACAAACGATAATCGAAACTCGTGAGAGAGATGACTTGAAGCATATTCATAGCGGGTGCCGCATCCCCCAATATTTAGCCACATTTGCCGAATATCAATAGTGTTTTTCAACGTTATGCTGCTGATAAAACGCAAGGACAGTCCCCCTTGTCGGCAAATTGGGCTCGAACGAAATCTGTTTGTCGGCAAATTGGGCTTCCTCTTGGGTACGACAAGTAGACGAAGAACGGAGCCTTCTCCGAATTTAAGGATAGAATAAAAGATGATCCAAGTCAAAAATTATGATAAAAGTATAAAAATATGCAAACTGCCTTCAAAAGAATTAACAATTATCAACGTCTCAAGTTGATCAAAGGAATTGAAGTACCTTTTGATGCTTTTCATATTGAGAATAAATTTCTTGTTTTATTTTCTAAAATTAAAACAGGCAATGTAATCAATCACACAAGAACAATATGAATGAAAGAAGAGCCTAAACTAACTGCCGTGCCAACACTCAGTCAGGGCATACACTGTAGGAAAACTAGGGTTAAACTTCCAACTGCTCCCTATAATACGCCAAAATGTATATGGATCTGGATTGAGGAATATCTGATCGAACTGAAAAACCATTTGCAGGTACATTCATTCTGGCTTCTACTACTACGAATACGACTAGATAGAAAAAAACAACTAGCACAGTGTCGACTACAAACGGTTCCATAGGTTACATTATGGAGCCACGGTTCACAGGCATATTTTCAGTAGAAAAAAAAAGTAATGCACATTGCCAAATCTATTAGTAAATTGGCAGCAAAAAAGGGCCATAATATCAAAAAGTGACAAACGGCTAAAGGACAATGCCCAAGAGCAATTTGAACATAGGGCCATAAATCAACTCGCTAATGAAAATCTCATTGGTTCGTGGATAACACTAACGTCATTTTAGTGCCTATGATTTGCGAAAATTACGTTATTTTTACGCGAGGATAAATATGGCACGAGAAGTCTCTTTAACTTTGTCATGATATTTTGAACAATGTTGAAGTGGAAACGACACTGCTATTCGTTCAATTAAAGGTCTATATAACTCAAAGATGGGGAAAAAGAATTTTTGCTTAACCCATCTAGCCAGTTGGATTTCAAGCTTAATAATTGGATCTGAACAGCGATGCAAAAGATACTGATTAACTTTGAAGAAATTAGTTTTGAGGAATTTTAAAGTCAATCATTAGATATCTCGTTATAAAAGGTCTACGCATGTAGACATGGGAATGTAAAGATGGATTGGATGGAAAACTAATATAAATGCAAAATGGCGAGTTTTTTATTGGATTGGTGATTGGGGAAGCATACATATGCCACAACTCGAGAAGGATAATGAACGAGATCTTCAAATGTTCATGGTTAATATATCTCTGCAACGTCTGCAAATGGTACATATTTGACAAAAATCATAGAGATAAAGGGCTATAATCTGGACGATTGGACATGGCTCCAATGAATTGCTTCCATTCAGTAATCTGTTTGAGTTTTGTTTCGAAAATATTGTACCTTTTGATTTTAACTGTTTGGGCATCTTCGTGGAGATCGGCGTTTATATCTATCTGGAGATGCAAGATTTCTAAACAATGCTACAAATTAGGCCATCAAAATAGGAAACCAGTAAAGTACCATAATTTTGATTTCACATTAAGGTACTATAATCTGGATGACTTGACATGGAACTTTCTTGACTTTTTTTATAAGAAATTTGAATAGGCTCCTTGCACCAAACGTACTTTAAAGTGTTTATTAAGCTAAATACAGTAGCAACATGAATAGGCATAAAACCCTTAAAATTCCAACCAGAGGAAAAGAAATTCAATTGCTCTCAATGATTAATTAAACAAAGATTCCAACAGAAAAATCAAAACAATAATAAGTACCTGGCCTTTTTCGCTATTTTCAGGATATTTTCTACGGATCTGGTCTAATTCTAAAAATTTTCTTGATACGTTATCGACAATCTCTTTCAGTTCTATATATTCCTTGTACTGCGTCTGGAAATCTTGCTTATATTTACATCTTTGCTCATATGATTTGATAGGTTTATACTTCCTGGTGAAAAAAAGCATTTGAATGTCAATTTGAGTATTTGCTAATGATCTAAGCAACATTTCAATAATCCAGCATTTTCTGAGTGTGAAAAAAGAAAAATATGGAACAAAGGCACCGCTCCTTATGTGGCTAACAAAATGACATTGTAGAAAAAAATAACTCGCACCAGTTTACTCTCAAGTCCCAAATAAACGTGGAGGTCCTAATAGACAGGGGGATCGGAAAAATTCTGAAACTAAATAAACGGGGGGATCAAATCAAACGAAGGGTTGCAATCTGAGAAAAGGCTTTAAATGATTATAGAAGGAGGGAAAGAACAAAACAGGTTGTCATAGAGCATAAAACTTAAATATATACAGCAGTACGCTATTTTGCCATGAAAATCTGGCGTAAATAGTACTAACAAAGAAAGGAAATGAAATGAGGGGCTTGTAAAAAGTCAATTTCCTTAAAATTAATAAACGGGGGGCCCTAATAAGGTCCGCGGGGTTGGAAAAAAATCCAAAAATTAATAAGCGGGGGACGTTTATTTGGCACCTGAGAGTAGAGGTAGTTGACAACTATGCGAGCTTCTTTTTATCGAAAGCAACAACAATAATTCAACGCATCAGACTGAATGATTGCAAGCGCCATCGCAATGAATCAAGCATTCTGCTGAGAAGGGATCCACAGGGAATGCCAAATTGAATAGAAAAGAATGGAAAGAATGCTTGATTGAAAAGAAAACAATGAAAGATGAATAAAGATGGTGCTTGATTGGCATATAGATTTCTTCAGATCAATTAAGTTACTCGTACTCTCAAGTGCCAAAGAACAAAAGGGGGTCTAAATAATTATAAAGCGACAGAAAGAACAAGACAGGTTGTCATAAAGCACAAAAACATTCCGAAAGTTTTAAAGAGAGGATTCGAGCGGTTGAAACATGCTATTTTGCTTTCGAAAGTAGGCGTGAATAGTGCTAACGACAAAAAGCAATAAAACGAGGCGCTCGTGAAAACCTCCTTGTCTTAAAAATCAATAAACGGGGGTCTTTATAAGGCCAGGAGGGACAGAAAAGACATGAGAAAATTAATAAGCGGGGACGCTTATTTGGTACTTGAGAGTAAGAGAATCCTTATTCGAGGAATTTGAGATACGACAATGAGCCAAATTGTTCTGAACTACAGAAAAAGAATTTTGGGAATAAAAATCCTGAAGCAGAAGAGAGGATTTGAAGGTATCGGGGTGCTTCTCCACAAACATAAAAAGCCTGATGTCAGGCAAAATAACTGGAAAATTTATATTAAGTCACTACAGGACGGGCCATGAGGCGAACAGTAGAATGAATGCTAGATTCTTTGATTTGAAAATGGTTTTGGACTTCACGAACAACGAATAGGCCAGAAAATGATAAAGCATTGAAGGCACAGTAAAGCATGAAATGGAAATATGAATGAACAAGAAATCTTGTGAATTGTACATGGAGATAAGACAAAAGTTCGAAATAAATTTTTGTACACGAGATAATTAGCAAAGTACTGGTAAAACAAAATCATTAACATACAGAATATGATCTGGAATATCAGAGCTCGATACAACTGTCGGCGATGAGGACTCTTTGAAACCACCTCCCCCTTTTTCATTCTCCTTACTTTTTACAAACGACTTTTCCAGCGAATGTTTAGGATTCGTTTCTTTCGTTTGATCTTTAGGCATAGTTTCCGTGTGATTCGGAACTTTAAGTGGAGTTGTATCAGGTTTGGTCTTCTGAGCAGCTGTTGCAGTTTTAACTTGCTGAAGCACTGAAGAGGATGTTGATGGGTCCTGAATTGGTTTTGCTATTCTTTTCTTTTTTGAAGTCGTCGTATGACGTATGTAATCGTCGTCCATTACTCTTTTTATCCCCTAAACAAAATCGATGATTTGAAAAGAGACTAAAGGCAAATCAAAACAGAAGACGTTGAATTCAAAATAAGAAAATCATTGTAATAATTGACAAAGTCAAAAAAATGGTGAAATTATCACTATCATTAATATCTATATTAATGATCATCAGCAGTATAACTTTGGATCAAATAAAAACAAAAACCGAATTCGCAAATACAAAAACCTCAGAATAACTCTTAATGGAAAACTGAGTGCTAGATATTTCAACAGCATCAAAAAATGACCGCATAACTTTACGACAGCAATTACATCATATCTAATTATCAAAATAATGGATAGCTGATCGGAAAAATCAGCAAATTCATTCACTCAGTTAGTTTAAATCTGCTCTACATGGCATAACAGTATGTAATCATATGACCTCAGCTAAATAATGTAAGACTTAAAAGATGTACATGGAAATAGTCTAAAGTATACTGCGAATGTCTACTTCACAGAAAGCACTTCAAACATAGTCACAAACATCAAAGTTAGCATATTAGCACCAAAAACATGGATTGTCAAAAGTACGATGCCTAAACGATTAAATCACCATACACTTCTAGAAAAAACAGTGCAATTTTGTAAAACACAAAACTATTTCTGCAACGCAGTAAAATTTCATAAAGTACATTATAATCTAGAAACACAAACACAATTTTTGAATATATATTTTGAATTCTATTCGGATGGAATTTCAGACAAAGGCATCAAGTATCAAGGGTTCCATTCTCCCTCTCTTTTTCCATCTTAAATTTGAGAAGATTTGCGGAAAAGTTTTGCAATTCTGAGAAGAAATTTATTATACAATGGGATTGAGGAAGCATTTTGGATTTTATCATAAAATATGGTTACGTCACTGTGGCACAGAAATCCAAGAGAACACCTACATTAGAAGCGTTCTTGACTTTGTTCTAAAACTTTTGGATTTCATTCATAGGGGTTTGCATTATAGATATTGAGAAAGTGATAACCCTGATGAATAAAACCAGATGCTTAATAACAATTGCAACAACAGGCTAGGCATACAAACATAATGTAAAATTAATTAGGGCACTGTCGTGAAAAGCATTTAAACAATGACTTCTTTCCTTTTGTGTGGGCGTGTGTGAGCCTTTTTGTTGGCAACCCATCAGCATAACCCAAAAAAGTAACTAAAAACGATGTCACGTACAAGCTAGATTGGTGACGACATACCTATAGAATCTCTAATGCACTAATAAAAGAAGTAGCTTAACAATACATCAACGATCCCATACATTGGCCCAACATTGGCAAGACGGCTATTTAATGGGAAAATCTACTATCCTGCATAGAGGTTTTTGTCACAAAATACCAATTTACTAACGCCAATAGGGAGAATACACACCCACCCAAAACAGCACAGAGGTAGAACTTTTGCATGCCAGCTAAAAGGATAGGACCGTTGACTTCTTGCTTTGCGTGCCAAATTCATAGTGTTCTACTGCCTCTTTTTAAGTCCAAACCTGTACTCGCAGGATAACGCCACATCTTTCAAGAGAGGGAAATTTCCCGTGATGAACAACACTGGCCCACCTTTCTTTAGCTAATGCGAAAGGAAACAAGTCGTTTTCTTTCTCTGGCATAGTTTCTAATTCCAAATTTCTGAAGAATGTGTTTGACAGTCGACTTACAAAACATACCCTTGGAGGTGGTGAAAGCTTGTTAACTTGTTACAGTTGTCAAACTGAAGAACCTATGTAGCAACTCCTCCTCGATTATTAACTGCTTTGGTCACCCAAATCCTTTGAGCTTATTAGGAAAACTGTTCTTTCGTTGCTCTTAAAAATCCTTACTAATGTAAGTATAGAATAGTGAAAACCAATAACTATTCTTATTTTTACAACAGATTGTCCATTTTGTCGTAAATTTATACCTAATATTCTCTCACAACTTTGTCAATTCCTCAGCTTTGTTTTGCACGGCTTTGCTTTTGTGCTAAAATTTCCTTGCTTAACGATGCTTTCTCATTCAATGTGCTGAAATAACACCAGCATGCCTTTAAAGTTTCTGCCAAAATTTAAGCACAAAAAAGATGGGTAAACAGGACAAAATTTACCTTGAAGTGATGTTCTTGTGTTGATGGGTGCAAAAGTCGTCATAACTTTGAGGAAGTGTAATACTTTTCTCACCTAGTGTATGTCAGTAACTCTCTTGAATATTACAAGTACTCGCCAATAATGCAAAATTTGATAGTGATTAGGAAAACAAAATACCTTTCCTTCTGGAGATTTTGAAGTAGAAGAAACTTTTGGGCTTGATTCTCTACTGAGGATTCGATGTTGATGTCTATTGAAAAATAATATGAACCATGCACAAATAAAAAACAACAAAAACAATAAATATATAATTTTCATCAGGCTTTGGTTGGTTCCAGTAGGGTTAATTCAAGTAGAGTTCACTCAAGTAGAGTTCACTCAAGTAGGGTTCACTCAAGTAGGGTTCATTCAAGTAGGGTTCACTCAAGTAGAGTTCACTAAAGTAAGCTCATTCAAGGAGGGCTGATTTAAGTAGGGTACATTCAAGTAGGATTCATTCAAGTAGGGCTCAGTCAAGTAGGATTGGTGCAGAAGAATCTAGCATATAAACAGTTGCTAAAATTTGAGCATTTAAAACCACAGAACTTGTAAACAATTACAAATTTCCAATGTCACAGTTCATACAAAAAAGAGAAAAGGCAAGTACATGTGTTGAAACATCTAATTGCAAAGTGCAATGGTGGAATCATAATCTGAAGGAAAAGATCGTTGTTTCCATAATAAGCAACATGCTAAAATTGTGAAATGTGCAGTGTACATTACTTCGAATGCAAAAATCATTGCCTTCTCTATACTCATGTGGAAGTTATTTTTAGACTTGAAAAGAATAAATAAAAATATTTGCAAGAAAAATGACATGAAATGAAGCATCATAATTGTACATAATGTGGAGGTTATTTGACTATCTGCAAATCTGCGCCTACTATGCATCTACGCGTAGTGGCGTAATGTACTATAGTTAGGATTGGCTTGAAAGTGTCAGCTGCAATTTGATGCCTGCAATTTCAATTCATAACGTTTTCTCCCAGCAGTCCTATACCTGCATCAATGAAACTTCTTGAACAGCTTCTACTAGCACTTATCTTAAAAGTAATCTTTCAAAGAGAATAAATTGCATCTAAGATTTGGTATGACGTCCTTAGTCACAACTGAAAAATAATGTTAGAGGATATTAGCTCTCATCCTACGGACCATCGTAATTTGAATACTTTTCGTCAAAAAATTAATCACCTCATCTTTGCAAACTGTTCAGTTTCATTCGACGGTTTTAACATAAAACAATCTTCCAAACGATTTGACCAATAATGTCTTGAAGAGCCAGGAGGATACAACATGGGTGACGAAGATGTTGCAAATTCGATATTTTTAGCTATAGTTCATTATCATTGCTATAGTTTGATACATATACCTCAAGTTCATACTCAACCAAATATTTTAGAAACTCTTTTTTCTCCTTCGAATCTGAATTTAGTTGCAATGAATGAGATTTCCAAAACATACGCAATAGCTTTTATGACTTAATCACAGGCTTGTAAAGACTGCAAAATACCTCAACAATACACCGCGAGAAGAGACAAGGTAATGATAAAAGGACTCACTCTTTTGCAATCGATTTCTCTTTATCTGAATAATAAGGCCAGGTATCCGGCTAAAAAAGGCAAAAAAATAACAAAATAAATCATGGGGTAAAAATGCCAAATACCTTCTAAATATTAGCTGAAAATGACATAAAATAAACACAAAACTGAGAAGTGCCGAAGTTCAGTGATATAACATTTGCAACACAATTCGACGAGGGCCTAAGTAAGAAAAGAAAAGCCAATAACTAAACGCTTGCTGTGTAACTATCTCGTCAAAAAAGAGTGCTGATAACCGACGTTGACATATGGGAAACTGATACTGGACAAAAATAATACGTCAAAAACTTGCTTACAATAGCGCTTTCTCCAAACTACGTCACATTTTTGCCCGCAGGGTTTGATGGGATTGATATTCGCCAAATAAACAGTGGTCTAGTCTAGAGGTGAAACCAGGGTGTTTCCACATAAAGGTGTGCTGCCACATGTAAATCGTTGACCTAGAATTTAGGGGCCTAAGCTAGCTGGCCCCCATACTCAGTCATTCTTGTCTAAATTCATAATTCCTACAAAGAAGTTTGGCCTTGCTTAATTTTTCACCCAAACTTTAGGTCTTAAGTTACATTAAAGTTGCGTGACCTTTTAACAGATATTCCAGTTATTACACGACAGAAATGAAAAAGAACAAAGAAAAGATATAATGTTCTAAGGATATATTATGTACTCATCTAGTCAAAAGACAGCAGCACATAGCCAGCCCCCCATAAATTGTGGGACAATTTTTATTTTGGTAAATTAATATGTTTGTAGATGAGTTTAGTTATATCTCTAAAGAGCTAATGTTGCTAAACACTTTTCAAATTGAGTTCTGTTTTTACAAAGCATTGTGCATCTAAATATCTAGTTAGAAGGCATATGCCTAAAGAAGCTCAAGAAAATGTACCAAACAAGCAGCAACATAAATCGTTTGTGATGTAATTGTCCTTCCAATAATCATACACTTCTTCAATCTTTCATTAAATAGCATGATATGGACATGCTTATGTAATCCGTTTCGCTTCCGTTCTGGGCAAAGAGTCACGTATATCGAACATGCGGTCTGTTGGTTGTCATCATGTGTTCACCCTACTCTCCAATTCTCCCTCGGCTGATGTGGCAAGAGCTAGGTCTGGGTTTAGCTCTGACCGTCGGCAAAATGAAGAAAACATGTAAAAGTTTCTTAAGTTCTTTACTCTAATCTCGAAAAGTCTGTCCTTCTACAAGTCTATAACCATCGGTCCGCACGTTAGATCTTCCTCTTGGCTTTGTGCATCTCACATTCGGTCATTCCCTGGCGATGTCTCCTTGCTTTTGAGAGGGATACGAATATTTTACCATTCACTCAAGACACCTTCAATCCCATATAGAGATTCCCGAACAGCATTGATACGTGTAAGCTTATAACTCATAACTCTACTGATAGTTATATGTTTAAAACTATCAGTCACAGCACTTAGGTCACTAACGAAGCTGACTTGTTTGTCTGAGTCTCGATCCCATAGTGCACCGCGCCTTTACGTCAAAATCTATTTTAAGCTCCTAAGTAAAGCGCTATTTCTAGAATACGTTGAATAAAATATGTTAAATAATCAAACCTTTAAATCTGAATAATGATGTCTGTTCAGTTTAAAGGAATTATCCTGCATTGTAGCAACCTGAAAAATCGCATAGATAATATTATAAAAACATGTTCGTAATATATAAAGTCAAATCTTGCACTATACGACTTCTATCTCAAAAATCCCACACAAATTGCAATGGATGTTGTAACCTGGTAGAAAAAGTATCTCATGCTGAATAGCTTGGGAGTTGTAGTAAAAATGGCAAAATATTGCAATTAACTGATAAGCAATGCAATTAACAGCAGGCAGGATTGCCAATGTACCAAAAGTGTTTCCATTGTCCTCTTTCAGAATCACACCATTTCTGGTAAAAACTTCAAAAGCATTGCCATTTGTTCTGAAGGCAATCAATCTTTTCATGGGTTCATCAACTCTGGGACACACAATGCCCTTTTGGCTCAACAGTAATAAGCGGGGGGGGCTGGGATTGCGATCAGCATGTCCAGATGAGCATGTTTTGCAAAAATTAAATACTCAGGCAGCATTTATTCCTGGCTGGAGACTAAAAAGTTCTTACAAGATACCTATTACTTACTTTATGTCTTTTGCAATTAGCATGAAAGATCAATATCCAGCACAGAATTCAACAATATAATTTCAATGAAGAAATAGCATATACACAAAAAAGAATGCTAACAGAAATGCTTTACTGAAGTTTAGTCAAAACTACAATTCAAACACAGAAGATCACAAAGAATGACTATGGGCAGAAACGACAGAAAAGCAAACAAAATGCATCTAATTTTGCATCTTATTCAAAAGGGCAAAAATTGGAAAGGCAGCTCAAAAAAGCTGGAACCTTCTTCAATGATATTAGAGAGGATTACGTTCCTATGATGCAAAGGTAAAATGTTGAATTTAAGCTAACCTGTTGCAATATTGTTCCAAGTGATGTCTTTTCCTTCGGAGTGTTACCTTCTACAATGTAAAAAGAACAATTTACAGCCTATAAATGCACTTTTAATTGTCTCCTATGAGTTTCTGATCTTCCTATGAACTTCTGATACTTCCATTTCAAGTTATGAAAATAACCATTTGAAAGACGTCAATCTTGGTCTTGATTTAAAGTTATAGAATAAATTTGGAATTCATGCTTGATAACGTGCTTCAACACAATATATGTAACTGCAATCCCAATTTGCATCTAATTTTATTGCTGCTCCTCTAGCAACTATTTGGAAGCAAAATGATAACACAGAATATGAAACGCAATTTTCAAATGCTATATAAAAATGATGAGAACTTGCTATAAACTATTTAATACTTATGTGCTCTGGTTCTACAGGAATTGTGGGAGAGATTTGATGAAAGAAATAAGCAGGTAGTCATATTTTCGAAAGTACAAGCGTTGGCTAAATATACTATGGAGCAGTCTGTGGAGAAGATAGGACAAACTATTTCTATAACTCTTTGTCATTACGTAAGAATTTAATTGAAATTCAACAGATCAATTAAAGAGAACTATTTTGGTATGAATGATGACTCAAATAGTGAAATTTCAGGCTTTCGTGGGAAAGGCATGCGATCCCACGCGCACTCCCTGCAATTTTTGAGTTGTTTAAAATATCGCACACCTTGATTTCTTCGCAGTGGTAAGTTGTCGTTGCTAGTTTCCTGGGTTTTTGTGAGAAATTTGCGTTAATTGTTCACTTTTCTGCTGGTATTTAGCATCACATCATATCATCGCATCTAATGATAGACTTACATCCACCAAGTTCAGGAATTTCTGTGATCTGTTGTTGATTGGGCGATAAAAACCATATATGCACAGGGCCATTGCTTTTGAGCTAGGTTTTCAAAAATCGTAATAGCAAGTAAAAACATATGAGGTCTGTCTGGTTCATTTATCGCTTTTTATCTTATGTTGTTGGTGTTTTCTTCTTTTGTTGGTCTTCTTTAAATTAATGCTTTTTGCTAGTAGGAAGTCCCTCTCAATTAGTTTAAACTATTTAGGGAGCTCCTCTCTCCTCACTGCATTAAATGTACTCGTCCCACGAAAGCCTGAATTTATACGTAGTTTTGATAAAAGAATGCTGTTAAAATAAATTTTTAAATGACACAAATTCACTTACTTAATTCTTACATGAAGAACAAGAAAATAAAATCGTAAAAAGAAAGGATTAAAAGCAAAATAACGAAGGATGCAGACTAGATTGCAGTCTGAACAGCAAGTGGTGGGACCAAGACAATTGATGCTAATATTGTTTGCTTAACTAATGCGAAACTTGAGGATGGGAACAGCTGCACCGCAATAAAACAAAGCTAGTTTGAAAAGAAACTTACAAAACAACTATGTTATCAAGCAAGCCATACATCCATTGTTTGCACGGATACGGCGTGAAATAAAACTCGAAGCAAACTAAAAGCACGTGTACATGGAAATACAATGAATGAATTTCAAGCTAAATGCCGGCCCAAATACAAATTATGCTAGCATTTCTCTTACGAAGGGACGACACCAGGAACTTTTCGACGGGGGGCTGACTCTTCCGATGAGAGGGCTAATACATGGTTACCAGGAGACTATAAATGGAAAAAATTTCACCTTCTGACAGGGGGGCTAGCATGCTCTGACAGAGGGGCTATAGTCCCCTCTAGTCTTCCCCTAGTGCCACTCCTGCTCTTACGAAACTTTCCATCTCAAAATGACTGTAGCAGCAAACATGATTATACATAGGTAACATGGTAATACACAGGTAACATGGTAATACATGGACTAATGCATAGTTTCACTTGAAGAAAAGTTAAACTAAACTAATCTGCAGGAAGAGTTCATTTATTAATCATGACTAATATAAAGAAAAAACTCAATGAGATAAATAGACAAATCAGCCTAGCACAATGACTGAAAAAAAATCATACATACAGTTATTATGTCCCTATTTTAGCAGTGAATAAATGGAAACTAGTTCACTTTCTACTTTAACATTATACATAGAAATACAATATTATACAGTTATGCTGAAAATGAAAAAGAATGAAAACCAATAGGATTTCACAATCTAAAATATGCCCTAACTGAGTATAACTGCTTGTAGAAAAACTACTGGGCAGAAAAGCCAAATTCTAAAGTAGAAATTGTCAATATTCATGGGCTGTTACAATATGATCACTGAGAAAACACCAGCAGAACATGGAGGTGTAAGTTCAGGAGCATAACATGAAGCACTACAAGTTACTAATAGATACTGAGCCAAATGACCAATTTAATGCAATGACCAATTTAACAGCACCGATTCATTCATGGGCAGAGAAGATGACTCTGGGACAGTAACCCTAACCATTGGGGGTACTTTCTGGAAGGCCACTGTCAGACTCAGCTACTCTATCAGTGGGTACTATCTACAGGGCAGCTAAGAGATTTTAGTGGTCTTGGGGCAAAAGAAAATCCTGAGGCCCCTTGTCTATGAAGTGATCAGAGAAACTGAGGATTTAAGTATAATCCTATAAAATTACAGCTGTTCTTAGGCTTTTGAGGCCCAGT
>WIPJ01000913.1:0-10863 GCA_018155075.1 Cassiopea andromeda
TTTTTATAAACTCCCCGGACTTTGTCAAGAACCCTCTTTATTACGTTTATGGAAAGTGAATATTTCACAAACCTCTAAATTCATTCCCACTTTTCATTGCAAAATACTGTACTGCTTATACTTTTTAACTTTATGCTCTATGACAACCTCTCTTCTTTTCTTTCTTTTTGTATATAATCGTTTCAAGCTTTTTCTCAAATCCAAACCTCCTTTTTAGTATTACCCACCTGCGTATTAAATTTTGGAGCATTTTCCCACCACCTGTCTATTAGATTAGCCTAGGCAACACAGCAGAACTTCTTCCCACATCTTCTCTTATTTTAATGCAAATTTGACGACTTATATTATGCGTTAGATTTAGTTTTATTAGCTGGGGTTCCTTTGTGAAAGGAAAAGAAGATGATGATTCAGTGTGTTAAAGCAATGAACACAATACAATGTAAACTCAAATGTGATAATAAATATATAACAAAATAATCATAACTTTACAACAATATTTTAATGGAATATATTTAAAATGTGACATTACATGTCACAATAGGTATCCGAAACTAAGAACAATATGCAAGAATTTTACTTTGTACTTTACATAAACATAAATTGTTTAGCGTGGTGCTGAATTGATGTAAAACATTTATAAACTCAAAATTCAAATGCTGATTGTAATACAATTCTGAAACATTTTGAAATAGTTGAATCAAATGCTAGAGGTTATTTACAAGTATACAGTATGGTACTTTCAAAGGCATACTCTATATTCGTTACCTTGAGATAATGCTGCTAATTTTCCACTGAAGTATTTTACTGAAGGCAATTTTAATATTGACAGTTGCCACACAGATTAGCCAGTGTCTTAATTTTTACACATGTTCTAAAGTACTTAGGCCCCATTCACACTATGTACTTAAGTTTATCAAATTGATGATTTAACAGGCGATTGTCTCTTCTGTTATTGTCAAATGAACTTAGAAGCGACGTTACAATAATTATTAACAATAAGCCAATACCAACAATGAAGATTGCAGAAGCAGTTCAACTTGAACCAGAAGAATTAAACACCCCTTAAATCAGTTACGGACACACAAGCAATCATTTCTGTTTAAGCACCTGGAGTTGAGGGTGTAAGCTAATGCCTCTCACCGCAGCCATTCTTATTCCATGTCGGTAGAGCTCCAACTTCTGGATAGCCCTCGCTTTCAACTTTGACCTCAGCGTAATCTGACTCGACTTTTCCTCCTCTGTCCTTAGGCCTATCTCTTGCACTTTCGCCAAGTTTCCCATATATCAAAGTTGATATATTCTGGTCTACATCAGTGCGATCCACTGGCTGTGTTCGATGTACCTCCCCAGTCTACAAAAAGAACGATTAAAGAAATATGGAAATGAAACTTAAACGTACTGGTAACAATATGACAAATAAGAGTGCCATTCGACTATAGCTTTTATGAAGTATCATAATTTTCTAGATATGTGTATCCTTTAGCGTTCTTCAGTGTATAGGATACAGATAGTCACCTTAAAGGGTTTAATTAATATGTTAGGATGAGGTGCAAAAGCACTATAAAATATGAATATTTTAATCTTGACTAAAAGCTACCAAAAGCACTATTTGAATCTCAAACATTAGAGGGACTAGCGATTCCATCGAGTTGTAACTGAAAAACAGTCAATGAGTCAAACTACCAAACAAAGCAAAAAGGAAAAATCACATCAGCAAGTCTGCAACATTTCAATTTTGGATGCATATAACTTAGGCTGGAGAATGATGACCTTAACATGTTGCACCAATCTTATGTGTAATTGGACAGATTAAGATTCCCCCCCCCGCATTTCCCTTACATTGCACAAAGGACCCCATTGTTCTGAGATTTTTATGAGTGAGTTGTTTTTTTGACATTTGGCTGAAATTTTTTGAGAGCCTAGATGTAGTTGGCATGGCAGACAACCTTTTGTTGGGAGAGATATTGCCTACTCAGAACTCAGTTCTCTAAGCCTCTTGACTGCATTGAGATGTTTGTACCAAGCTCAGCTCATTATGTTGTTAATAGACGTACATTCTTATTGGTGAGTTGGAGCAGCCAATAATAATGCATGTCAAAAGTGAAAAAGAATGTTTGCAAGAGACGTCAACATCCATTGTCAACTCTGCAGCGCCATCTGCAGTGTAATGGCGCCATTTCCAATTTTCAATTGAAATGGCACGCATTCTCCTCGAAAACCACTTTACAAAAATGCAGATCCAGAGGTCGAAGTTCTAAATAGTAGGAACACAACTTATTAATCTCACCATTACATAGTTGTTCTCCTGAGGCGGGTATTCAGGGCTGCTGAGAAATTGTAGAAAACAGTTAAGTCGGAAACTACTAAATATGTATTGGCTAATACGATTAAGATTTCAAAGCTAAGGCTAGCAATGAAAAGGAGGAGAAAACAAATGAAAACCTACTAGAATAGTAGAGAATAATAAGCATTATTTATATGGTGAGTCTTAAATCAATCATGGAAAATATCATTCACTTGTCTTTTTTAGAAAAGCTTTAGAAATACCAAAATTGAATAATAACAAGGAAAAGAACAATCACTCAATTCCAGAGATGAGAAATTTGCAGAACACTTTTCATACATACCTAGAATCAATGTAACTGCTACTTCCTGAAATAAAGTCAATCTAACATGAGAAAGATTCGAAGTGGACAATACTTAGAAATCTAAAAGAGAATTCATTGGTAGTTCGCTTTTTAAAATGATTATTCACTTTCAATCCTATCCTTTAATGTTTCAATGACTTTGTTGAATCTAAGTACATTAAATCAAACGAAGATGTATTGTGCTGTAGTCGGAAACATACGCAAATGTAGTTAACATAACGCTAACGCTTATGAGCAGCGATTAAACTTGCTTCTTCAAGGATTAACATAAAGTTGGAGAGAGCAGCCCTGATGAAGAAGATATTTAGCAAATTAAATCACTCCTTGCTTAATCCACACCTCATCCAGCCAATCAATCAATCAATCAAATAATCAATCAATCAATCAATCAATTAAGCAATATATCACTTACTCTTCAATGAGTGAGTGAGCGAGTCAGTGAGAGAGTGAGTAAGTGAGTGTGTGAGTGAGTATGTTAGTGAGTAAGTGAATGAGTGAGTGAGTGAGTGAGTGTTGAAAAGAATATTTCAAACCACATCGAGCATGTCATGATACTCTAAGGAACATATAGAGGCAGATCGATTGTACTTTTAATCTACTGTACCTGGGATTCCATATAAGATTATCACGAAATATTACGTGGTCATGTGTCAGTTGAATCAAGCTTGCCTATGTTATCATATCACTGTAGTCAAAGCATAGGCTTCTTTTAGCACACGTCATGAATTGCTTTTCCAGTTTTCATTGATTTTCAAAATTTCAGAATCACGAAAGCATGTAAGAAGACTAGCATTGACATAATTAAAACGATTGGGGTGCTAATTTCACTTACGTTTGGGTTTCTTAATGAAGCAAATAATTACAGTGATGACTATGATAAGAAACAAAATACCACCAACTGATGCTCCAACTATGAGGCCAGCATTTGAATCTGATTTTGAAGGAGAAAATTGCTGATAACAAATTGTAGAAAGCTGCTACAGTGCTCTAAAATATTGATAAATTCCAGTTCAAGACAAAACAATAAGGAGCAGTCTATGTGCAGAGAAACATCGATCGTATGTGCAAAGGCCAACATCGTTTGTAACCGTGCAATAACAGTTAGCAAATGTGACTTTCCTGTATACCATGTTCTGTTAGCCTTTCATGAAGCTACTGTTCTCAAAAACACTTTTAAAACATAGTAATACGGTGCTCTCTGCATAGACCTAGCGGAAAGCATCCATCTTTCATCATGTTTGGTATCTCTGATACTTGTACCTTGCATTGCTTGTGCAACGCATAATGATTCAGACCATTGCTCATGCACAAAAACGATCAAGTGCGATTGAAGAACATACATAAATTTCTCAGCGAATCGACTAAAGCAGCCTTCAGCATATAAGAAGCATAATCAGTGACAGGTTTTGAGCATAGATTATCAACAATTGCTTTTAAGTTTGTCAACTCTATACGGCATAGGAAAAGAATAGCAGTACATGTGGAAGAGGAAATGAGACTTTGTATGGTTGCCAGTAGGTAAAAATGAGCTTCAATAATGGTATTAGGTAACATAGCTTGCAAATACGCTGCATATTGTATTTTATATGGTACAGAAAATATCTATATTTCTTAACTATATTATCAGTGAAAGAAGGGAAGTAAAGAATGCTTATTTGGTAGTTAATTCAAAAGCTTCACAAACATCCCTTTCTTGTTAGAAATTCAAGAGACAAAAGTAATACCTGAAACTTTTTCGTAATTTGTTGGGCTGGCTGTTCTTATCCCTGAGTTTCCTTGCTTTGGAGATGACAATGGAGTAGTGACGTTTTGTTTAATTGATGGAGTCGTTGATTCTACAATTAGTTGTGTCAACGTTCTAGTATTTATATATTTACTCTAGTATCATTCTCTTACGTGGCAGCAAAGCTGCAAACTCTAATCTCATGGTCATTCAAATTTAACTGACAATAATATTCTAAAGACCAAATTATAATTGATTGACAAATAAATTGACAAGGAAATAAAATAACAATGAAATAGCATTCATTCTAAATCTTAAACTGCAATGTAAGGAGATGCATCTAGATCAAGGGCACATATACACTACACCTGCAGTGCAATTGAAAGACCATTCTAGGTACGACATTCCAGACAATCCAGACATTCCTTGAGGTGTACAAACTTACAAATGGCATAAGGAGTACCAATTGTTGCGATATTCTCCGACACCTTGATGTGGCTGCCATCTTGAATTTGAGAAAGATGGTAAATGCGGAGGCCCACATTCCCGCTCCTCTGGATCGGACAGGGAGACTTCATCGCTAGGGAAGGCAAGACCTGGTGGTAGGCCTGAGGAAACGCTTGCACTGGTAAGGTGTGTTTCTAGGCCTGAGGTTTGTTGCAATAAGTGCTTGTAGGCCTGAGGTTTGTCGTTTGTTTGATCAAGGGCAGCAGCATTAACGTTGAATGGTTTGATCGCCTATATGTACTTTAACCTAATGCGCTACTGTGTACGTTAACTAGTTGTAAGTAGTAATAATTCTGGACTTTTACTACTGCTAAGCAGCTGTCTGATACAGTTTGTAAGGTGGCCATTGGTGGTGACAAGGAGAGGCTGGTGGGCTCCATAACAGTTAATTACCCTAATGAATAGGAGCAAACTGGTGTCATACCCTGTGTCACTGGAGCTGGACTGCTGACTGGTGGTTCAGTTACATTTGCCGTGAAATTGTTTGAAGCAGCTTTGAAGCTGACTGTCAGATCAACGAAAGTGATGTATCTGTTACTTCGTAAATCACACATCATCATTTCCCCAATGTTGTATCCAGTTTCACTGCTTATGACACCACTCGATGAATTTCTTAATATAACTTCATATCTGACATGACATGCACCAGCTTGCACTTTATTCCATTTCACTTCAACACATGCTCCAATTTGTCCTGCTCTCAAACCAATGTCCCTGTCCAACTCTACTGCAATATGAGAAGACTGCATGACGCATAGGAAATAATGGGGTATCATCACATATCGTCAAATTGCAAAAGTCGCCAAATAAATATAAGCCAAGGGCATCTACTCAGAAAAATAAAGCATCGAAAGGATAAGGGTACAAATGAATCTAAGGCTCGGAAATCCTTACTTCTCTACTTATTGTAAATGCAATTTTCAACCGATGGCATAACAATCATAGCCTCATGAATTATTTACTTGTTGTTATCAATCATAGTACTTAAGCGGTTGCAATAAACAGAGGGGAGGTGTTTTGGCAAAATGCTTTAAAAACAACTATAGGGTTGATGATAATTGAAGAAGTGGGGATAAATGTATCGGAGGCTGTGATCGATGGATTGTGATGAAAACGCACCACATATCATTGAAAGCAAAATACAAATATGTTGTCAGTACTTCTGGCGGCAATCATTCTCTTAAAGGACCACCGCATAAACTATGGATCTGAATGCAACAATTTCAATTGGCAATTGGACAATTTCGAATAAACAATTGGGAGATCTCGACATTTTCACTTTGGCTCAGGATGAAAAAGTGGGACATGGCGACGGTTGCAATAAGAAAGTCGTAGTAAGAATTTAGTATGAACTTTTTGGAAAAAACATAGTAGGGTGGAGACGTCTATTCCGGACATGAAAGTAGATTGATTATGTAGCTTGCCACATTGCTGTTTATGTATCGTTTACTTAGTCTGCCTACCCACCGTTTTGCATAAAACATTAAAGAACAATTTTTGCTTGCTCATATTCCAAATGCATTGAAGGTCATGGTTTAGCCAATACAAACATGAAGAACTCAGAGCCCAGTCTATCTCCGACCTTGGCGAATTCATTAAATCAAGCCCTTGAACTTTTAAAGTACGCTGATTCCGCTTAAGTGTCCAGTAACGAATAATAAATATTTGAAAACAAGGAAAATAAACTTACACAAAACAGTAATATTTGTGGATGCTGTGTCTGATGATGATCCAATGCTATTCTTTAATGTTATTTGTAAAATTCTTCCACAATAACTTGCATCAATGTTCTTCAATGTATATGTTGATGAGTAAACAAATGGATACAACTGTACACTTGGAAAATTTGTTGGAGATGAACCAGTAAGATAAGGCCATCTGAAATCAGCTGATGGTGGTGGATTTCTATCCATTTTAGCTTGTAGCTGTAGAGTTGAATTTTCATTTACATCCAAGGAAATTGGTGGTCTTGCTATGAAGTTTGGAATCCCTGTTGTAAAATTTAGAAAGCCAAGCTGATTCAGTCTTTGAGTGAAAAGTGCAAGCTGTTAAGGTGCTCATATAAATATAATGTAATTTAAAAGATGCTCTATCTATTTAATTACAATTCGCTCTTATTGAATGATGCCAACAATGTGTTATGAAAAATGAAGGGGGGAGGAAATTGGTGACTCGTCCATCATTTCCAACGCAATGTTTGTTTTAAGACAGGTTGCAGATAGGATTCCCTTGGATTATGAGCTCATGATATTATGACACGTAGCATATTGAGATGAACTGTTTATCAACCTTTTAGTCCTGGCAAATGAATCTGTACATTAAACGAAATCAATTTGTAGCCAGACTTTTTCTTGAAATTTCCTTGTTTACATGGTGAATTAAGCAATCTTTGATTCAAAGTTGCACCTAACAAAGACACTGACATGTCATTACTATCGAAGGCTTGTAAAATAACATCAAAGAAAAACTTGGTGGACTTAAATCACGTGCCTCGATCCAAATTTCCTCATGATCTCAACAGAGCGGCCTCCAATGCTACGTATCGCAGAAAATGATAGAAAGCGAATCAAGTCTTATGATCTCCTTAAGAAATCTCAAATTGAAAAAAGTACGTATATTTATAAAGGAAACTCTTGAATGCTTATGCCGCTTATTGAAATGATGACAACTGGTATCAACTCGCTTCTAGTGAGTGCTGTACCACAATGGTTACTAACATGCCACTTCGCACAGTGGGGGGTAACCGACGTAGGTTGGGGTTTGGAAAACTGAAAAGGGCCCCCAGGAGTTTGGGCTATTGAAGGGGGCTGCTCAAAGATTCTCATGATATAAATCTTTGGTATTCCTTGCAATGACAATAACATGGTACCCTAATCTTAAGTAACTCCTAACAGCCCCGAGCGTTTATCTTACACCACTGGCTTGGTATTTGCAGTTTAAAGGCATAATGTAACAATACGCCATAAAGTCCGTAAGCCTTGTCGATGTGGACTCAAACGTTGCAATGTTCATTCATTGAAAAATGATGAAAATTGATAATTTGAAGTATAATTTAAGATTATGAATTACCTATTCTCTGTTTGATCAAAGAGACATAGAGGTCTCGCTGTTTGACCAAAGCTACAAACCTTATGTTGTAAAACAAATTGTACCAAAGATGAGAAAGTTTAAATTCACCTGTGATCAACAAGTCAGCATATCTGTAAGCCACATTACTGTAGCATGACGCTCCTACGTTCTAGATCTGTCAATTTTGCAATGAATAACGATACGGTTTAGATATGCAACCTCGGTAAGTAACTGGGGCAGTAACCCTCTGAGATAGGCAACATATAGCAAATGGTTTCGTTGGCATGGGATGACATATCAAAAGGCATAATGCTTGTCTTTCAATATAGACATAATTGAGATGCTAATGAAAGAATGCATTGTGAAATTCTAAGAGGCTTCTGAAGAACAAAGGAAAGTGACAAATACTCATACCAATTACTGCTATTGAAACAACTGGCTTCAAGGTGTAATTGTTGGTGAATACAACACCACCACCAGTATCTGTATCGACAATGACAGATGATGAATATTGATATGTTGAGTCGTTATATTGAAGATCATGAATCACAAATGTACTGTTGGCAGATATCACATCAATTCTTCCATTAAATGGTGCGGGTACTGGTGATTCCAATGCTAAGGCACCATTTTGTCCAGTTATCTTTGCAAGTGTTTTAATAGTTGGTTGTAATGTAGTATTGAATCCAATTATTTGTTCCTTGTAATTGAAGGTGACAACAGGTCCACTTGGCCCATCTCCAACATAAGTATAATTCCAATGCAACCACACTGATGATCCTTTTATGGTACTGACGTGACTTGGTGATGAGTTTGCTTCAACTGGACTTAATACTTGTGCATTCACTGCAAGTCCTACAAACAAAAAAGAGCAAAAACTAAAACAAAACTAGCCTTCTAACAATTCATTAATATTTTAATGCATATCCACCATTTAGACTGCCTACAAAGAGAACAATGGCAGATGATGGCTTTTCTATAACTAGTTAGCTGCAAAAAGTCATAGCACAAAAATGTAGTTAGACCCAGTGTGTGCATGCTAGCATATGTGGTGATGAGTGCACTTTAATAATTAATCATAGACTATATGAATAAGTAACAATAAACTTTGAAGTCTCTAATTTAAAGAAGCAGATGAGTTTTAGAAATGACTCGACATCTATTATAATCAATGGGGTTTGAAAGGAAACTTTGTTTATATTTCAATTACGTTCAATCACACTTAAATGTCAAGGATATTTTCCAACCCCTCCTCCCACAAACTATTCCATCCTCCCAAAATTACTCGGTACTCCACAGTAGACACCACCGAATCTGTCGGTCCGTAGACTTTATCTTATCATCAGCGTCCTGGCGTGCAATTATCTTGTTTTACGTTTGGTGATGCATACGAACAGGAGAGGTGGCTGGATAACTTGTTGATTTTTCCTTACGTGTATTTGAGAGCGGTTTGACTTGGGAAGATGCGAGCTGTGAGCAGATCGAAAGTCAAAATTGAGATCACTACAATATTTGTAAAGTGTCTCTTTGGTACTACTTTTAACAATCACTAGAAAGTTGAGCCCAGAGTCGAAGGGAGATTTTGGAGATGTCATGCCTGTCATAGAAAAGGTTTCTAGAAAATGGGAAAATCTTTCCTTATATCGGTAAGTCATACGATCTTATGAGAGCATTTGAAATCTGTAGGCACAAAGTGCAACCTGTATTGGATCATTTGATTTGTCGAAAATGGTAGCTCACATGCTTTGGGCATTAGCAGTGGTAGGTTGGGAAAGTTTACTAGGCGCACCATACAATTCCTGAATAAAATTTCGCAACCCATCAGCTAAGGTGCAGTGATAGGCACTTGTGGTAGAAAGGATCTGTGAAGAAGTAAAATGCATAAATGCAGTGATTAGTGTGTTTAAGGAAGGAGACTTCATTGTTTGAAAATAAGAATCGTCAATTCGAATACAATGCTTCCTTGAGATCAATGTGATATTTTTAGAGTGTTTCTGCGATGATACTTTTAATGATCACTTGAGAGTTGAGCCCAGAGTGGTATCGAACAGGAATTTTGGAATTAACATGCTTGTCATGAAAAAGGTATTGTGGGTAAATTTCTCCTTGTATCGGTATGTCATAAGATCCAATCTTTAGGCACAAAGTGAAACCTGTATGGATCATTTGAGTTGTCTAAAATGGTAGGTTGCATGCTTTGGGCATTAGCAGGAGGTGGGGAAAGTTTAATCGACACACTCTAGGATTCCTGAATAACTATCGCAACTCATCAGCTAAGATGCAGTGATAGCCACGTTATAATATAACGGATCTGTATAGCGGTAGAAAGCATAAATGTAGTGATTAGCGTGTTTAAGGAAGGAGACTTCATAGTTTGAAAAAAAGAATGTTCAAGTCGAAACAATACAACCCAATAAGAATCGGAATTACAAATCCTCGTATCACAACTGTTTTGGATTTAAACATGGAAATCACTCCATTTTCATGCCTTTCTGATAACCTTGTGGAGGTAGAGTGGGTGTTTGACACATTTATAGTTAAATTAAAAGGCATTCTTATCAAGAAATAGTTGTTGGAGTCTCCGCCCCAAGAATAAATTTTTCTCTCTCATAATGTTGTTTAACTTTTAATCTACACCCCACCAAGGTTTTAGCTTCATAGCGGCTCTGCAAGATTCACACGAAATCGAATGCAATGACTGAAATATAGGCTAAAGAATGTATTTTTCGACAAAGTTTATAAAAGAAAGTGAGTGCATACCTATGGCTTTATGTTTCTATCTATACTACCAGGGTTGTAGAAGAGGAGGGTCAGGGGGGAAGGTGGTGCCCCTTTTTACTTATCTGGGGAGGGCGGGCTCAGCCCTCTTAACTTTCTGGATAATTCTGACTTTAGTAGGTGATATACATATATATA